>QLTV01003097.1:3266821-3304815 GCA_003457575.1 Thermophis baileyi
TACCCCCACCCCCACCCCCCAGGCAGCCACATGCTTGAATGAAAGAAATGGATGGAAGGCCCACTTCACTCCTCTTTCCCGATGGACGGGAGGTCCTGGTTTTGGCAAAATCTCACATGCTTTTTAAGTGTCAAGAGGTGGAAGGAAGGGCTTCGGTATTTTGCTAAGGCAAGCACTGCACTGCCACTGAGGTAAAGAGGGCAGTTTGGATAGGTACAAGGATGGGAAAAATCTTCCCCTGGCAAGGGCATCCTAATCAGCACCACCCCTTCCAGCCTGCAAAAGGGAGGTCAGGGCAAGAGAGTGTTTTGCTGGTGCAATCTGTGAATTGGAATCACTTACCCTTCAAGGGAGATCCTCTCTGCTTAGTGTACCCTGGAACCCACAACAATCCTCGGTGCCGTTTTCCTCCACAGCGAGTCCACCCAGTTGAATGATGGATCAACAAGACGAATTGGACTCCCTCCCATTCGCAGTGCTTTCACCAAAGGGGTACTACTTAAAATGTGCAAAACCACCCCTCACCCCCCTCAAAGCTGATCAATGCCATTCAACCGGATGAAGATGCCCACAACCACTTTCCATCATGCCCCTCCTGCCCGCCTTTTCTTCCCTTTCTGTCTCTCTTTAATAGGCAAGTCAGGTGGTGCCCTGCTGAAGAAGTCCCATTTCCCTGCTTAAGAACGGGCAGGGAGCTGGTGTGGAAGACACGTTATGTTCTGGTGCAGGCCATGATTTGGTTTAGAAGAATCAAGCAGGATCCTATGGGCAAGAGCTGGGCCCTCAAAGCACCAGGAAGGAGCGTGTGGCAGTGTGTCAACCCAGGAAGTCAATGCCCTTGTTCTTCCTCAAGAGGCTCTCAGCCCTGACTGCCACAGGAGGATAAGCTGTCATAGAGAGAGTCACTGAGGGACTCCGAGTTCTCCAGGCCCGGCTGGCCCTCCGGACCCATATCCCTGGAGCAGGCTTCTGTGCTGCCCTCTTCACCCACATCAGAAGCACTGGGGGTTCGGCTGCTGCTGGTGCTGAAAGCCGGGGAGGCCTGAGGTCCTTCTGAGGACGCCCGTCTTCTCTCGACTACATTGCAAGCCGAGCCCTGCAGAAGCAGAAAGATAGAACTGCTCAATAGAAGAAAGCCAGGGAGACTGACCATCCTGGTTTTGGTTTTGCCCTATTTCTGTTTTACAGCTACTGAGATCCCGTGAGGTGTGGCTAGAGGGCAGGGACGAGCTCCACAACTGCATTTTGTATTTTCAACACGGGGGGGGGGGGGAATTAACTCTTTTTTTCATTTACAGGTGGTCCTCATTTAACAATCACTCTTTCAGCAATAATTTGAACTTGGGACAGTTGGTGAACGAGTGATACTTACGACCAGTCTTCAAAGCTTTGGCCTGCTCAGTGCCCTCAGTCACACAATGGTGATCTAGGTTCTCAGCAACCGGCCCAGATTTCCAACTATTGCGGTGTCCCACAATACCATGATCACAATTTGCGACCTTCCCCATTGGCTTCCCACAAGCAAAGTCAATGGGAAGGCCAGCAGGAAGTCAAAAGTGGTGATCACGTGAGGTCGAGCCGAGGTGGCGCAGTGGTTAGAGTGCAGCACTGCAGGCTACTTCAGCTGACTGCTAGCTGCAGTTCGGCGGTTCAAATCTCACCGGCTCAAGGTTGACTCAGCCTTCCATCCTTCTGAGGTGGGTAAAATGAGGACCCAGATTGTTGGGGGCAATATGCTAACTCTGTAAACCGCTTAGAGAGGGCTGTAAAGCACTATGAAGCGGTATATAAGTCTAAGTGCTATTGCTATAGGTCATTTAACAACCCGTGGTGATTCACTTAATGATGGTAACCGGGAACTAGCAAGGTCACATGACGTTGCACATAATGATTGCAGTTTTTAGCCATGGAAAATCTGATTCCAATTACCGTAGTTAATTGAGGAACCCCTCCGTCTCTTCAGTTCCTGGAAAACCTAGAAACTAACACAGCAGCCAAAACAGTCTAATTGTTTACGTATTGTATTGCGATTAAATTGTTATCCCGCATTTTTATATATATAACCCATGGTTGGTAACATACTTAACATTCACTTATGGATTTTGTATCCTGTTTGCATGTTAAAGAGCCTCGTCTGGTCGTGAACTTGCTCCTTCTTCTGCACTAAAAGCTGAAAGTGGAGCCATAGCTTTGGGACAAAGAGGAAGGAGATGCCGTTGATAACTTGTTCCCTATAGCATCACCCACTGCGTGATTTTGCAAAGATGTCTTAGCATGACTAGAACCACTCAGGAAAACAAAGCTTTCTGTGAGGTACTTAACAACAAATCTGTCCGTGTTGGTTACCATCTTCATACACCCTTGTGGATAACATCAAAAGCTACTAGAGTGATTCTTAGCTTCATAAGCCCTTGGTAAACCAAATGCTGTCCGAAATCTCTCTGGGCTTTTTTGTAGTGTGGCATCTGTCTGCCTACTACCTTCCTTCTCCCCCACCCCCAAATCATCCCTGACCCCTACCATTGCAGAGCCATGGAGCTCTTCCAGCCTGTCAGGAGAGCAGAGAAAGGGATCCATGCCCGCTGATGCTTTGGCATTAGGGAAAGTCCAGTTCTTGCCATGTTGGCTACGCCGGGGATTGCTGGCTTCGCTGCAGAGATCTGTGTAAGAAAGATCAGGAAGTCATTACCAGTGAGCTGGGACCAACGTCGCATCTGCTTTGGGACAACACAACAGAAACAATGCGAGTCTGGATCAGGGGTGAACGTTTTGCATTTTTTAAATGCTGAACGAACTATATTTTAAAATATTAGGTTCACATTTTATGATTATTTGATCCGCATCAGGAATAGGATTCCAAATGACATTGTACATTTCTGCTGAAATGACCTGCACAAATTGGTGACAAATATTCAGAAAGTAGGGAGAACATCCTGATTTTTCTATCAGTTAAGGACAGAACGACTTAAGAGTCTTCCTTCTGGTTTTTCGTACCATTTCAGTATCTTAGAAACACACACATCAACATCTGGCCGATTCTTTTCATTGCATAGGACTGTCTGGCCTTCTAAGTTCCATGCATGGAAAATTGTCTCACAGAAGAAAAACTATGGATCCCTCTAAATCAGAATTCTAACCTGCGTCCCTTTGACCAGCTTATAGTCCTTCTAACCATAACCCTAAAACTACTCGGCTAACAATTTAAGCCAAAAGATCCCTTTAAGTACTGAAGAACAATATAATGAAATCGGTTGAGCGCCACTGGTAAAGGCACATTAGCAAAACGTCCGCTTGTGGAGTATGTGTGTACATATATACGGTTTCAGAAAAGACCTCCAACATAGAGGACAATACGTAGCTTCTTTGGTTTGATCTCTTTCAAATGGTACGAACCTTGCAGGCAGCCTCTGCGATCATGGCGGCTGAGGGCCGGCTCTGCACTGGTTAAGATGCCATGGAAAGCTGGCATGCTTTGGTGCTTGCTAGGCCCCATCAGGTCCTCTGCGTTTGGCACCTCCCTTTCCAGCGTTCGGGCTTTTCGGGGCACTCTGGTGACAGGTGGGGGACCTCTAGGTGGGAGAGGTCCTGCTGGTGGAGGATCCAACCGAGGTCTCAGTTTCGGGACACTCTTGCAGGGCATCCCACTGCAGTAGTCAGGAGGGGGGAATGTGCCAATGCCACTGTCCAGAGTCCGTGTCAAGGAGCTACACACTGTGGACATAAACCAGAAACTACAGGTAATCCTTCAGTGACGAGCACAATTGAGCCCAAAATTTATGTTGTTCAAGTGAAACATTTGTTAAGCGAGTTTGCCCCATTTTACAATTTTTCTTGCAGAGCTGTTAAGTGAATCATTGCATTTTGTTAAGTTAGTAACATGACTGTTAAGTGAATCTGGATTTCCCATTGTTTTTGCTTGTCAGGAGGCCGCAAAAACTGATCACATGACCCCGGTATACTGCAGCCGTCATAAATATGAACCAGTTGCCAAGCACCTAAATTTTGATCATGTGACCATGGGGATGCTACAACGGTCGTAAGTGTAAAAAACAGGCAGAAGTCACTTTTTTCAGTGCCATTGTAACTTTGAACAGTCACTAAATGAACTGTTGTATGTCGAGGGCTACCTGTATGAGGAGAGATGAAGCCAAAGTCAACACCTCCTCCAGAAATCCATCTCCCTGATCTACTCAGCAGTATATATTGGGGGCCATTATATGAGTGAGTGGGTACCATGCAACTCTCCAAATATTGAGCTCCAGGTTTCATGGCCAATGGCCGGAGATGGTAAGAGTTGGAATTTACGTTTAGAAAGCTATACTTTTGCTTCCATGAAAATACACCTGCCTGGAGGAAAAAAAACCTCCTAGAATTCTTATCTATTGTCTTCAAACCAGTCCCCTTAGAGCCGTGATGGCGAACCTATGGCACGCGTAGCCATATCTGAGGGCACGCGAAGCGTTGCCCTATGTCAGCCAGCGGATTTTCAGTGTTCTGGAGGGCGGGGGGGGGGCGTTTTTGTCCTCCCTGGGCTTCAGGAAAGCCTCTGGATGGCGAAAAACGGATGTAACGGGCCTACCGGAAGTTCGGAAACGAACTTCCAGTTGGGCCGTTTGGCCGTTTTTCCCCTTCCCCAGGCTTCAGGAAAGCCTCCAGAGCCTGGGGAAGGCAAACAACGGCCCAACCGGAAGTTTGTTTCCTGGGGGGGGGGGGTTCGCCATCACTGCCTTAGAGCAACAGTCCCAACCTTTCCAGTTCTGCGGACCAACAATGGGGGAGGCCGGGGGCAGAGGGGAGACAGAAGGGGATGGATTCACACGTGGGCCCACCGCTTGTGCGGCCCAGGGGTTGGGGACCCCTGCCTTAAGAGGAGAAGCAAAGCAGAAGACAGAGATGTAATTCAATGGTCAGCCATCTTTTAAGACACGGGGCATTCGCCATGCGATTTTCCACAATAAAAAAAAAATTAAACATCATTTTAAAAATTAAGAAGTTAAAAAAAAAATCCAAATAATGAATGAGCTCCCACCTGCTCCCTGAGATATGGGAAGTTTTTGATTTTTTTAAAAAAATATTTCGGCAGCCCAGGTGCTATAATTGTGGACAAATGTTGCTGATCCTCCAACACAACATGTTAGTTATTCTGTCCTCATTGCCTTTTCTAATGTTCAGTAGTGCATATGTCTCCATCCACTTTCTTCTGTCCTCTTTCCACAATTAGGAAGAAAATCCAGCAAACGGGATTTCCAACCATATTTACACAAATACCTGATTTTCTTCCACATCTATGCTCTGTGAAGAATGAGATGTCAGCAAGCATTACCTAATTATTGTGCTTTTTAAATTCAATGTCTAATGTTCTGTCAACATCTAGATGTTCTAAACGTTTGACTCCCAGGATTCTCTGATGATGTTGGTATTGATCACACTGATGGAGAATTATGGGAACTGTAATTCAGTTCAAAGGATATGAAGTGGCAGAGACTGCATTACATAGAAAAAAAAATCCTCACCCCCATTTTTATAATCTCATAATTGGAACAAAGCCACCAGATCTTACTGCAGATAGGATATGCATTTCCTTTCTAGAAAGCAATTCTCTCTGGCAGTAATTTCCTGTGTAAACTTGGAGTACAATTCATGGAAGCTTGTGTGGAATCATGGGAATATCCTTGACAGGACTTCATTCTCCTTGTGGAAGAAATAAACCTGGTTGTTGTTGGGTTTTTTTTACTGCATTTCAACAGTACTGGCCCCCAAAAGACTAGACCACCATCCTATGCTAGCTGCTAAGTTAAAATAACAGCTCTTTCGCCAACCCCCAGCCTATCCCCTCCGCTTTCCTTGGAGCTCACCGGCAAAGTGCTGGGAGGCCACCAGTTCAGCCAAGCTGTCATCAGATGGCAGCTCTTCCCGCAAGGCAGCTTCGTGAAGCTACAGGGGAGACAAAGGAGACAAGAATGAGTCCTCTGGCAGCTGAGGCGTGGATGAGGGGCTTCAGGCTGCTTCCCCCGCACCCCACCCCACCCCCGAGAGCTCACCTTGTCTGGAGCCTCCGGACAGGCATGGAGGTGCCCAACAATGCCGTTGCGTGGCGGCCGGATAAGGCGGGGATCTTTGGCATCACGCAGGCCTCTTTGTAGGCCCTGTAGCTCATTCTTCTGCTCCAGATGAGTCTCACACGGTGCCTCTTTCCCATCCACCCTGCAAGTGCAGTGCAGGTCAGTACCCTGAAGCTTCTCTTTCTTTCAATCCTTACCCCGTTTTGCAAGATCTGTAGGGTCTCCTCGCAGGAAAGAGACTTGGGACCCTCTATAAATACTATCGCAAGAGTAGGAGAATGGATGTCCTTCACATTGTCTTCAACTACAACTTCCAAAAGTTGTAGCCCACTGCCCTTGCTTGCTTGGTGAGAAGTAAAACTGCAAACATCTAAAGCAGGGGTGTCAAACTCGATTTCATTGAGGGCTGCATCAGGGTTGTATTTCACTTCGGGGGGGGGGACATGGCCAGGGGGCGTGGCAAGCTCGATGTCACTCATGTCGGGGGCTGGGGGGGATCCATTGTTTCCAGCGGAAAAGGCGAGACCAGGGAGAGCGCCAAACCCTTGTCCTCCAGGGCAACCTCACTGTCCCTCTCAGGCCACGCAGAGGACCCCCGGATGGCGGCGCAGGCTGTGCAGAGCCCTAGGCAGCGGAGGGCAAGCGCCCAGCTCGGCCCTCGAGCTCCCAGGGCACCGGGACCCCAAAGCCCAGCCCAGCCCTACTTCCCTGAGGGGGTGCCCGGTTGTGCTTACCTCCTCGAGGATGCTGCTGCTGTGCTCGCTCTCCTTGGCCAGGTTGCTCATGGTGTGTGCGGGAGGACAAAGTGTGTGGGTCAGAGAGAGGCCCACTCCCTCTCCATGCAAGGAGACCCGGCTTTGTAACCAAAGCATCCTCATTGATAGGATGGGAGACCACCAGGAGAGGTCAGGAGGAAGAAACAAGGGGATGGCGAAAGGGCAGCAGGGCTGCTGGTGGCCAAGTGCTAAGGCAGGACTTCATTCAGACTCTCCCTCCCTCTCATTATAATCTCCTTCCTTCCCTTCCTTCCTTCCTTCCTTCCTTCCTTCCTTCCTTCCTTTCCTTCCTTCCTTCCTTCCTTCCTTCCTTCCTTCCCTTCTCTTTCCTTCTTTTTCCTTCCTTGTTCTCTTCTCATCTTTCCTTCTTTTTCTTTGTCTTTCCTCTTTCCCTTTCTCCTTTCCTGTCCCTTCTTGGATGCTCAAATGCAAAAGGGGAAACATTTCTCCTTTTGTTTTGTTTTGCTTTTAGATTGTTTTGCTAGCCCTCTGTCAGCGAAAACGGAGCCCAGGGGGGCACGCCCCCCCCCGGGGCCCCATTTTCAGCCACGACGGCCTCCTGCAGCCCTCTGCCAGCCAAAACTGAGCTCCGTTTTGGGTTGCAGGAGGCCATCGTGGCTGAAAACGGAGCCTGGGAGGGCCGTGCACAGTCCTCCCGAGTTCCATTTTCGGGCCAGTCCTTCGCTGTTTCCAGGGGCGGCCCTGTGGGCCAGATCTAAGCACCCCTCGGGCTGGATCCGGCCTGCGGGCCTCGAGTTTGACACTCCTGATCTAGAGGACTTGCCTTCTTTCAGTACATGGCTTGCAAAGCTCAAGATGTCACTTCTTAAGTCCATCTCTCAATCCGTCAGAGCCCAAAATCATAACCCTCATTTTCAGGCTCCTTGATTTTAACTCTGGTTATACCATAGCTTGTCAAAAGATATCCAGAATCTGGGATCCTGTTAACGATCTTGAGGGTGATACATTTTATTTAAAAACAAAGAAGGAGGGGGGACATTTTAGCTCTGTAGGAATGTGAAAAAAAGTTTGGAAACAAATGGGCAGCATCTGGTGAAGTCTTAAAAGATTAAAAAATGGGGGGGGGTTGTCCCCTCTAAAAAGAGTTTCACTCAATCTGTACAGCTATTCATTACCCTCTTACCACCTCACTGGCTCCACTCTTGATCCCAACCAGAAATCTTCAGTTTTATGCAAATTTGGATCCCATAGTTAGTGTGAAACAAAGCGCTGATCCTAGCTTAAGTACGGCAGCTCTTGGGGTGAGATCAGCCTTCAACAATGTGCCTTTAAGCCCCCCGATCCGCTCTCTCTTCTCTGACTTACCTATTGAGCAGCTGCTGCATGAAGTTCTCTGCAGTCACCTCCTGGTACATAAGGGTGAGCTGGCTGTGTCCGGTGTCACAGGTGTGGGACCGAGTCTTATCCAGGGCCAGCCCATTGATGTAGGCCTTCTCCTCCTCCAGGGCTTTGCGCAGGTCCTCCGCCTTCTCCATGAGCTTGGAAATGTTCAAGCTTTCGGACTCCAGCTTGCGTGAGCTGGCTTTGCTGTCCTTGGCTTTGGGAGTCTCCGGCCTCCGGCTGAGGGCAGGCAGCTTGCTCTTACGCAGGCCAAACCAACTGGCAAGACCACTCGAATTCTTCTGCTTGGTCTCCCCTGAGGCCGGCCCACCTTTGTGCCTTCGCAGGACATTCTCTTCAATGCCTTTCATCACCTTTTCTTCAATACTGGCAGGAGGCCCAGCTTTGCCCTTAGCCTGGTCCGGGCCAGGGGGGTTTTTGCGCCCAAAACTGCTGGATGCCTTGGCTGTTGGTGGGCATGGCTTGGGTTCTGGAGCAGGGGGTTTGGTTGGGGACTTGGACGGTAACTTGGTGGGGCTCCCGTGGGGACTCTTGGCATTCTTCCCGGGCGGCAGGGGTTTGGAGGGATTTCTGTTCAGTGGTGTTCCTAGGGAACGATTCTTGGAGCCCTGGTGCTCAGCGTCGTTGCCACGGGAACCCACAGAATGGGAAGAGTAGCAACGAGGGGTTGATTCATTCCCATGGCAAGGCTCAGGGTGCTTGAGGCTGCTGCTCCCGGAGCCCAGCCTGGGGTGGGCATCGGGAAGGCTTTCCCCACGCTCCCCTGGCCGGGTGGGGGCCCTCCCCTTCTCAAATCCCGGTCCCTCTTTCCCCTCTGCCCCTTTCAATCTCCCGAGCACTGTCAGCCGCTCTTTGAAGGGCATGCTGGCTGCCATCTCGAGTGTCCGCTTGGTAGAGCCGCTGGCGCCTCTCTTGGAGTTGTCAGGGTTCCTGCGGGCCAGAGGCGGCGAGCGCCTGCTCTCTGGGCCCGACGTTTCTCGGTGGCCAGCAGGGCAGGGCTCCAGCGAGACGTCACCAGGCGGCACTGCCCGAAGAGGAGCCAAGCGGCAGGAAGGCAGGAGTGCCTCAGGTGCATCCAATTTGGTATCACGGGATGAGGGGGACCGAGAGCTCATGGCAGTGCTGAGGGTCAGCTCTAAGATGTTCTCGTACTCGTGGGGTTTGTGGTACCCAAAAGGGTCCGGTAATGTAGGAGCGATTGTGGGGGACTCTGGGACAAGGGGTCGGCCAGCCTTGGGGGAGGGATGCCCTCCGCCAATGCCAGAGTCAGCAGGAAAAGGGCTGTCAGGGGAGCCCTTGTGGCTAGGCGTCGGGGAGTGGTACACCTCGTACGTGTTACTGCGGCAGGGGATTTTGGAGCTGCGGGTGAGCTGCGGGCTGAGGCGAAGGGCAGCGGGGCTGGGGGGCGGTGGCATTTTCAGCAATTTGAGCACCTTGGAAGGGGAGGGGATAGGGAGCCCTGGCCGAGACTTATCTTTGTCTTCGCTGGATGCAAGGACGCTCAGGTAGGCTGGCTCCCTGCAGGCAGAGGGAGGCCCCAAAGCCTCTAGGCAACTCACGGCCTGGATGTGCTTGTAGCTCCTGCCCTGCCCTTCGGGGTTTCCCCTCAAGCAGAGCCCACTGGGCTCCCCATTGAGCAGGGCACTGTCGCCAGCCTCCCGAAGGACATGCTGCAGGTACGTCTCCACCTCACCTAATTCCAGCTTGTGTTCAGCCAGTGCACTCAGCAACACTTGCCCCGGGTGTCCTTTCTCTGGAGGATCAGGTTCCCCTGCCTCATCGGAGGAGGAGGAGGAGCTGCCCTCACTTTTCAGTGGAGGCTGCCTAGGTACCCCTTCACCCTGAGCCAGCAGCAGACATGGCCAAGCTTCTGCCGTCACTCCTTCTGGGGAGCTCAGCTGCCCAGGGTCTCTCCAAGGGGAAGGAAAGGCGAGCAGTGGGTCCATCTCTTCCAAGGAACGAAGCACTTCCAGGATTTGGGCCTTCTTTCGCAGGAAAGGGGAGAGAGCTTCCAGAGATTGGGGATTAGATCCAGGGATTTCCAGACAGTGTTCTTCAGAGATGACCTGGGACGCAACCAAGACATACAAAATGTAACAAGGCCAGCTTTTGATTTCCATTTCTGCCCTCTTGACCACAACATCCCATTTGTTATTTCTGGTGGTGTCCCCAGACTCCTTTACAACCAGATCAAATGATTTATTCTACTCTTCCATCAGTCTAATGTAGTCTCCTACAATGGGCAAAAGTTCCCCAGAAGTAGCAGAGAAAGAATTTTTCCATCTGCTCAATATTATTTTTAAGTGGCAACATAATGGATTGAAGGTAAAATGTGCAGGAAAAGCAGGAATTCCACCACCTCCTCTCCATGTAAATTTTACCTTCAATCCAGGCTGTAGTTAGTCCTATGAATTTGAGGCACTTGCCTCCCATTACAATCCTCCATCTTCCATATATAGCATACCTACCCTATTTCCCCCAAAATAAGACATCCCCTGATAATAAGCTCAATCGGGCTTCTGAGTGCATGGCAATAAGGCCAAGGGCTTATCTCAGGGTTCAAAAAAATATAAGACAGGGTCTTATTTTCGGGGAAACACTGTACAAACGAGTGCAATTTATTTAATCAGTTTGTACTGCCACCCACCTCAACAAGTAAGCTTCATTGTTTAAACAAAATTAAAAATAAAATCTATTTATTTATTTATTTTACTTGATTTTTATTTTTGATTTCCATCAAAATCTTTAGCCTCTCATCTCAGCAAAACAATTTCTTCGGCGGCTCGCAATTCAGAAACATACATTACAATTAAGACCATAAAGACATTTTCAAAACAACAAAAACAGTAGAAGCCATCTACTGTTTGGTGGGCGGATGATTTCAACCCACAATACAAACGTTTCAAATACACGGCACCGAGGAAAGTATCAAACTGACATTCACTAACAAAGCCAAAGAGATGGGCCCTTTCATACATTTGGGGCCCCAACAAAGAACCAGGCCTTTAGTGCAGTGGTTCTCAACCTTCCTAATGCTGCGACCCCCTCCCTGCGCGTGATGAGGCGACAAAGGGGGCGTGGCACCAAGATGGCGGGCTAGCGCGCGCTTAGGTGACCCTTGTGAAAGTTGAGAACCGCTGCTTTAGTGCCTTATGAAAGGCCAGCAGTGTCAGAGCCATCCTAATCTCTGAATACATTATTGGAGAAAAGGAACCAAAGCATGTGCCCATCCTGCCCGAGTGGATCAGATGGGTAGAAATAACTGGGAGAGATGGTCCCCTCAGGTAACTCGGTCCCAAGCTATGAAAGGCTTTAAAGGTGACAACCGGCACTTTAACTTGCACCCAGAAGCACACTGGCTGTCAATACAGCTCACAAAGCTCTACATGCACCAAGGTACTGGCACCATTGACTACTTGCACGGCCACATTCTGCCCCAGTTGAAGCTTCCGAAAGTTCTTTAAGGACCGCCTCACTTTGGGTGCACTGCAATAGTCCAAACAGGAGATCACAAGGGCAAGAATAACAGTGAGCAGGGCCTTCCGGTCCAGGAATAGGCACAACTGGCATGCAAACCGGGAGTGTACAAAGTCCCTCCTAAGCACAGCTGCTGCTTGTCTTCAAGCAAGAGCCATGGGTCCAGGAAGGTGCCCCTCTGCAGTCTCCCTATTTGGAACTGGGAGGTTAGTGGATGTTTTCTTCTACAGGGATGACCATCTTTTCTTTCTAAGAGCCGCGGTGGCGCAGTGGTTAGAGTGCAGTACTTCAGGCTACTTCTGCTGACTGCCGGCTGCCTGCAATTTGGCAGTTCGAATCTCACGAAGGCTCAAGACTGACTCAGCCTTCCATCCTTCCAAGGCTGGTAAAATGAGGACCCAGATTGTTGGGGGCAATATGCTGACTCTGTAAACCGCTTAGAGAGGCCTGTAAAGCGGTATATAAGTCTAAGTGCTATTGCTACCTGTACTTGTTATTTTATAACTTTGCTTTTAAAAATTCTATATGCCGCCCAAAGCTATCAAGCCAAGTGACCTTAGAAACATGTATCAATCAAACAAACAAATCTGCCTGACCCAACTTTGGAAATCAGTTTTGAAGGAACAATCCCATATCCGTTTCCCTACATACAACACAACAGTTCTCCTTTGGTAACTCTGATTTTCCTTTTTTTTTTCCCCTTGGAAAAGAAAAGAAAAATTGCCCCTGCCCCCACATCTCATGGTTTGAGTCAGAGCCATGAAGCTCACAGCATAAGATGTCTACTGCATCAAAAGTCTACACTTGTGCAGCATTGCATCAATTAATGGCTCCGGGCCCCATTCCAAAAAACGTACTCTCTCTCCCTGTCTTAAACTATTAACGAAGTACGATGCACAGGAAAGCTATCTGAGTGGCCCAACGATGAAGCAGTAGCACCAGCAGGTCTGTACCTGTAGGTGGCAATCCAAAAATGAATGGACAATAGAGGTCTTGCAGAACATACCTCTCTCTGCAACAGGCACCGTCCCAGGGGAAACGAAACCGGGAGGTTCTCTACTGTGCCTGGTTGGGAGATCGGGGACGGGCTGGAGAGCAAGGAAGCTGGATGGGCTGGAGTCTAGAGAGACAATTAATAGAATGAATGGCTCCAGTAGATCTGCTTGCAGAGAGCAAACGCCCTGAACGACAGCACCTTCAAAAACAAATCCATGCAACATACTTCCAGCAATTCCCCACTGCTTGGAAATACATGTGAACTCAGCAGCCACACTGATAAACCACCAAGGTTTATTAGCATTGGGATGTCCCCAAATGACTGTACTTCATTCAAGTAACCTATGACTAACCAGATTTTGGCTTGGCATACTGAATAAAGGTAGCGTAGGATAATATGATCCAGCTGTAAATGCAAAATTTCCCCAATCTTCTTTCCAGCTCTATCATTCCAAGACTCTCTCTGTATGCGGTCACCTAAAACCCACCCACTCTGCAAACAAATCTTGTCTGTACATGTAAGCTGAGCACGTGACAAGAAAGAAGGGAGATAAAAGACAAGAGGACATACCTGGGAGAGAGATCCAGAAGTCAGCTTTCGATGGAAAAGATCGCTGAGAGCCTGGTTTTGCCTTTCCAAGTCAAAGACTCGTTTTTTCAGCTTTATGCATTCTTCACGGAGATCCTGAGAACAGAGAATCTAACGTGTAAGCTAGAGACAAGAGAGGAGCCGCAAATGCTCTTGTCTGGTTTCCTCCCCTCCCCACAGGAATCTCCCTCCCCACAGGTTAGTCTTTTGTGGTCAAAGTGGATTCAGGAGAAATCAGCATTTGCCATCAAGGCACACAAATCACCTTCCAAAAAACCCTCAATCCTGTGACTTGCACAAATAATGCAGGTTAAGGATGTGCATAAATATTTGATCATATTTAACAGACACTGATACTCATGACAAAAACCGTAGAGGAGGAGGAGGAGGAGGAGGAGGAAGAGGGAAATAGTACTGAAGCCTTCTCTGCTGACTCCTGGGAACGTAATACAGAGCAGGACAGGGGTTTTTGGCATGCAAAAAATGCCAGGTGAAATCCTGCCCTCACAGAGACTACTAAGTAGCTTTGGGTGATGAGCTAATCAGAGGCAAATGCAATTAATGTTTGCAGGACTGATACCAAGCAACTAAGATCTACTATCTGCCTGTCCTTCATCTATATCAGGGATACACAACTACTATCAGCTCAAGGTTTACACCTGGTTTTGTTTAGAACAATGAGAATTGCATTCCAAACGTGGGCTAAGCCACGTCCTCCATTTAGAGGGAATTTCGGGAGTTTGAGAAAGAAGTATTCTAAGTATCCACAAGACTTAAAGGTAGTTCTTTTGCCTCCTAGCCCCACTCCTGCCCTGTTACACAAAACACAAAGTAGGGGGTCATATTGTTGGCCCAACCTTTTTGGGGGAGCCACAAAGGAAGCTGGTGGGCTGAATATTGTCCCAGACTGCATTTATTTTCATCTCTGACTATAGAGACCAGTGGCAGGACTTGTAGTCAAAAGTTCTTCTGACATCCCCATTCCAAAAACTAAGAGCACAAAACCTAAATGTGCACTTCATCATTAAAAATGAATTATAGTACACTTATACTCCAACTAAACTTACTCAGTTTCACCCCCATTCTCTCTTTAATCACACTTTTAAAACCAGTTCTGGAGGTCTATGGGGGATGCATGTAAGATTTCCAGGGAAGACAACAGGCCAAGGGGCTCTGTACCTCAACAATGGGAGGAAAGGACGCATGAAATACAGGCAGGCTTCAACTTACGACTACCATTGAGCCCAAAATTTATGTTGCTGTGAGAAATTTGTTAAGTGGGTTTTGCCCCATTTTACAACTTTTCTTGCCACATTTGTTAAGTTGCAGTTGTTCAGTTAGTAACACGGTTATTAAGTGAATCCGGCTTCCCCATTGACTTTGCTTGTCAGGAGGTTGCAAAAGGGGATCACATGACCCAGGGACACTGCAACCGTCATAAATATGAGGGAGGTGTCAAGCCTCCGAATGTAAATCATGTGACCATGGGGCTGCTGCAACGGTCATGAGTCTGAAAAATGGTCATAAGTCACTTTTTTCAGCGCCATTGTAACTTTGAATGGTCACTAAGTGAACTGTTGTAAGTCGAGGACAGCTGTACTCTGATTTTGAGTCTCAGTGAATTATGAAGTCCTCATTCAGTTCTCACCTCTACTACCAGGTTAAGAGGGGACATGATCTGGAACACAGGCAGCAGTGATCTATCTGAGAAAGTTGTAAGGACTCTTCCAAAAGGCAATATGAATATTAGCACAGGAAAGAGAGTGGTGGAAGAGTTCACACTTCCAGCAACAAGCAGTTGTTTCTAATTGGTCTCGTGCCTTTCTTTCATGCAATATCCAGAGGTTAATTGTTGTATCAACGCCTCTCTCCCTTGAGCACAAACAAGCCTAACCCTTCTTACTCAGCAGTTATGTCTTCCATAGTCCAATGTGCCTACCTCCAAGCAGAAGGATCACAGCTAATTCCATTATCCGGAAGTCACCACTGATTTTGTACCCAAAAAAATATATATCCCATAACACATACAAGAGTTCCATTTGTTCCTTCTCCTCTCCTCCTAATGAAGTCCAGCAGAGGATACAGTAAGCGCAGGCACCAAAGGGCCCATAGACCATTCCTTTGCTTGCTGACTTAAATGTTTCAGGAAACTTACATCGCTTTAAAGCAAAACAGTAGTGGCTGGTATCCTCTTTAACTTCAAAAATGCCATTGAAATCCATAGAGACATTCTTGGGAAGTAAAAAAATGGGAAAGGGGGTGGGGAGCAGGCCTAGGAAAAACAGAGTGGGATAAAGCCTCTGGAGGGCTACAAAGGAGTGATTTCACCAGCCTGCTTTCTGCAGAATTTTGTGTGCCTGGCCACGCTCCACTTTTAACAACTCCCAAAATTCCAAAGATGCCCTCAAGCCCCCAAAGGCCAGGCCTTGGAGACAGACTCACTTTTTGGTTTAACAGCGCTTGTACCACGTGGTTGGCTACCTGCAGAAGAAGAAGGAGCAGATATAAGCACAAAGGGAGAAGCTATCCCTCCATCAGAAGGTGCTGTCGGGGAAAGAGAAGGCAAAGCAGCAGTACCTCATCCAGGCAGCGTTCATAGGTTTCCCGCTGGTTCTCATTGGCTTGCACCAAAGCCAAATTCTCTGCCTGAGGACATAGAGAAGAGTCAGGCTGCTGGTGAATAAAAGAGGACCTCGAGTTTCTTCTCCAGGGGGCATATGGGAAAAGAAACGAAGCATGGACAACCTTCCTTCTTCTCTCTGCTCCACCCCACTTCTCTTGTCCTTGAAAGTTCCTATTCTACAGCATTGCAAAGCTATGTACCTGTGCCCATGGGAAAAGAGTGAGGGATTAAAGGACTTTAGGTTCAATGGCTGGCACCTCCTTTCAGAAGCCAGAGCAGGTCAACAAGATTGTTGTCCCATCCCTTGTAAACATGTATCATGTACCCCACTCAAAAACCCAGAATACAACATTTGTGCGAAGTGCATATAACTCACATTAGGAAGAGGCAGAAAAGGAATACACAACACTTGACTCACGTAATGAATTCACTTGGGCCTATATATCTGGTGTGAGGGTTTTACCTGTCCCTGTACGCCATGTTGGAAAAAAGGGTGCCAATTCTGGGGAATTGAGAGTGAATGACTCTTGCTTGTAACACCAAGGGAGCAACACGAATTTAGATCATTCACCTATGTGAGCCTGTGTTCCCCCAATAGGCTCATATAACATTCACATTATTTCTGTATAGGTAGTTCCCAAGTTATGGTAATCAAACTCTGTGGTTCGTTCAGTGAATCCATAATTCACTATCAGACAGTTTTGCTGAAAACCTGAGGGTAAATGCTGGTGGGTTTCAGCAAAACAATCAGAAATTGTGATTCCATGATAGTGAGTTGCTGCAAATGGCTATAAATGCGCCCCATTGCCAAGCACCCAAAGTATTTCAAATCCAGGTTGTAAGTACCACCCAGGTAGGTCTGTCAGAACTTCAGTCAGTAAGCAACTGATTGTAAATTGAAGACCATCTATATGTGCCAATGCTGGGAGGCAGCTCAGATTCAAGTGAAATAATAGATGCTACGTAGCTACCATGAAACAAATTGCTTGCAATGAGATCTCAATTCACTTCTTCTGCCAGCCTTTCATTCAGCTGGTGCTCTGGTCTCTGGAACCCCTTAACTCAGGAAGACCAAGATCAGGCCTCGTACCTCTAGCTCCCGGAGTCTCTGCAGAAGGTCCTGGGGTGTCCTTGGCTCATGGCCATCCCCTTCTGGCTTCATCTCACTCTGCAGCTCAATTTCAGACATTGTTTCCTTTGGGCAGAGAGAATCGAGTAAAAGAGAGCCAAGTTTCATGCTCCTGCCACAATAAAAGACCTACCAGCAATTTCAAAGAGGGGGGATGGTGGTATAGCAAGGCTGTTCACCAGCTGCCTCCAATAATGCCGTTGGGATTTCTCTAACACAAAGAGTGGTCAGGAATGAGGGAAGAGTTAGGATCCATGCTTATAGCATGCTTTAGGGCCACAGTTCAGCCCCTGTTAATCCAAAGGGGTGCAGAAGACCATCTGGTATCACAGTGATGTGGGGAAGGATTAAGGCCAAGTGATGTCCTAAGCCCAGCCCAACAATGGTGCCCTATGGCCTTTCCATTGCTTAAGTGGCACAAAGACTCAATAAGAGCTGAAAACTAAAATTGAGTGTGGCAGTGAAAGTCTTACAGACATGATGGGGGGGGGAGGGGACACCCTGTGGTGGCCCCTTCCCTTGGGGTCCCTTGGGCATGCCTATTTTGCTTAATGGTTACTCCAGGGCTATGGATGATAGCACTGGAATTTCTGGAGCCTATTTTTTGCTCTCCCTTTACTTTATTCAGACTAGAAGTGGGAAGTCTCTGGGGGTTCCCAACTTTATCCTTAACTCCCAAGCCACCCAAAGCAGGCTTGAAATCGGGCCCAGAGACCGCTGTTTGGGGGCAGGGGGTTGAAGGGTAGAAATTGAAGCCTCCAAAGGTCTTCTGCTTCCACTTTCCCGCCTTTAATTTTTGAATAAAGCACTGCAAAACCATGCCAATAAAATCCAGTCATGTTGATCATATTACAGTTAGATGGACTGCAGGTGATGTCCAGGGAGTGGATTGCCTCCCCCCACCCCCACATCAGGATGATGTATGATCCCAGCTAATGTCTTGGCCTAGCTCTTTCCCAGCAGTTTCTTACCTTTCTTCGGGGGCCCAGTGATGGACACTATGACAAGCCCAACCTCCAGGCTTCCCTTCATCACTTTTGCCTGAAAGAGAAGCAAAGAGAGTTCAGGGTTGCGCACCCTTCATCAAAGGATTGTTGCCTTAAAGACATACATCAGCATTCAGGCAATGTAAGCGAACAGTAGAAAGCCGCAATGAGAGCTATTTTTAAACACAAAGATCCAACCCCCACAGTCCTTTTCCTCCAAGGATTTTCCCCCCCCCTATGTCTCATTCCATGCTTGTGACGGTTGCTAGAGCGCAGTTTACAAAAGAATGGGGAAGCATTTGATGCAGCTGGGGCCAATCTGCTGGGTCATCTTGAAGGAGTTTGGATTTACAGATTTAAGTCCCGATTCCTCTGCTCCCAAACCAGCAACTATCAGGAAAGCAACAACCAAACCCACAGCACTCACTACTGCAGCATCCTGGGTGATGCTGAGGTCTTTTTTTGTTTTGTTTAAGGATGGGCTGGTTTTTAAAGAGGACATGTTAACTGGGAGTAGTCCAGAAGATAATCAGAAATATTAAAATTAGACCTTCTACAACACGGGTGTCAAACTCGTGGCATCACGTTGTTGTCACGTGATGTTTTGCGATGTTTTTCACGAGTCAAAAAGAGGGCTGTGAAAATATTTACAGACCCCTCGCATCCTGGAGATAAATTGTTTCAACTCCTACCCTCAAAACGACGCTATAGAGCACTGCACACCAGAAAAACTAGACACAATAAGAGTTTTTCCCCGAACGCCATCACTCTGCTAAACAAATAATTCCCTCAACACTGTCAAACTATTCACTAAGTCTGCATTACTATTACTATTAGTCTTCTCATCGTTCTTATCACCCATCTCCTCCTACTTATGACTGTATGACTGTAACTTTTTGCTTGTATCCTTACAATTTATATTGTTTCCTAGTATGATTTGATTGCTTATTTGTACCCTATGACTATCATTAAGTGTTGTACCTTACGATTCTTGACGAATGTATCTTGTCTTTTATGTACACTGAAAGCATATGCACCAAAGACAAATTCCTTGTGTGTCCAATCACACTTGGCCAATAAAGAATTCTAATCTAATCTTCTAATCTAATTTTTCCCATTTGTGGAGCTGGGGTTGGCATGGTCTGTGTGTGATGCATCCGGCCCACGGGCCGCCAGTTTGACACCCCTGTTCTACAACCAGAGACATTTACCACATTGACGATCAGAAGCAAGGCTCTCATCATCCATTATGTTCAGTTTGCAAACTTCCCCAGGTCATCTTGTCTGGCCACAGATAAGAGAATGAATCCAGGGGCGATGGACCAATGTCAAATCCAGCAGAGCTTCTACAATGTTTGGCCAAAATGAGCTTTTTCAGCATAGCAGGTTCCTCCTGTGGCATCGGATTAGTTTAATCCATAATATGTTTTCATTTGCTTTTGGCTTAATGCAATTTGAGAATCCAGCCATTATTTATAAACTGCGGTTTACTGTTTTACATGACATAGAAATCAACCCACTATGGTTTGCTCAGCAAACCATTATTAAAGCCATGGCTTACAATCCACATGCCCTGACAATGATTTTAAGAAGATGTACCACACCAAGCCCAGCAATGTTCAGTCTCTGATGCAGTGATTCTTAATCCTGGCAACTTTAAGATGTGGACTTCAACACCTGGTTGGGGAATTCTGGGAGTTGAAGTCCACAGATCTTAAAAATGACTAAGGTTGAGAAACACTGCTCTGATGTATTATGTACTCTGATTGGAGAAAGAAACTCTTCTCCAGTCCCATCCCTTGAAATCTTGCATTTATTTATTTATGTCTTAGCGAGTTCTTACAGCAGCTTACAGAACTTAAAAACAATATGAACTATTAGAGACAGATCATGTCACAGTAAAAATAAATACCAAAATCACCTCACAATTAAAAGCATGACTGAAAAAGATGCATCTTAAAACTTGAGAGTGTAGGGGCTAAACATAACTCCCAAAGGAGTATATCTACAACCTGAGACAATGAACAAAAAGACCCCCCCTCATATCACACCATACATCACCTTCACACCACCAAGACAGACCTCTGACAGTGGGGACATTTCCATATGACCTGCTGCAGATCTTAACGAGAGGTGGTTCCTTAGGCAGAGAAGCCCTAAGCAGTATTGTACCAGCAGAAAGGGCAAAATGGGAACTCAAGAATCATGTACCTTCTCCTAATTTAATGCCGCACTGGAGTAGACATAACCAACACAAGCCTTGCTTACCATCAGGTAAGATTTCTGGATTCAGCACATATGTTGAGATTTGCATGTTTGTTTTTTTAACCAAGCTCACTTGCTCAGGGCAAGGGTTATCTGTGAGAAGACAGACTGCCTACAAAATGCCCAGCACCTGTGCTGCTGTTGTCCTGTCCCTTTAAGTCCTCTTTCTATCTAGCCACTACAGCAATTGTTGGCTATAAAAGGTGAGCAGGGAGGCAGCCGAGGGTGGTAGTATGTGGGAGAGAGGGAAGGAGGTGTATGTGTTCATAAAGCAGCCTGAAGCCACATAAAGCAGATATACTGATTTCCAGCAGTAGGACTCATAAATATCAGTAGTAGTTGGAGGAGCAGTAGGAGATGTAGCAGAAGTGGGAAAGAATGGAGTAGTGAGCAGTGAGACCTTTGAGTGCTTGTGTGTGTGTTGCCTAAAGATCTGTGTGGTTGTGTTGGCTCTTGGATTTTTGAGCCCACTGACTTGGATATATGTAAAAGAACCCATGACAGTGTCCAAAGTCACCTAATCAATTTTACTTGATCTGTAATTTGACATACTTTCCCAAATCCAGCTTTCTCAGATTCAACATTTTATGCAGTTTGATGCAGTTTGTAATTTTCAGGGGATTCTAAGGTTCCAAGCAGCTAGACGTCAGATTTAAGAAGGGGGAATTAGTGCTGTAAATTGCTACCAAAGATTGCCACGATGTTAGAAAGCAAGCCAGAAACCACTGTATTGAAGGCAATAGGGTATTTCATCCAGCATTTCTGTGGCTTTGCAGTACCAATGCAGAAGCTGATGTTGGAGCTTTATATAAAACAAACCTGCAAATTAAAAGCATGAACACAAATCTGGAGTTTATTGGTGAATCCCACATACACCATGTTCCCATTCTAAGTGACAAACCTAACAAGCAGAACAATGTACTTCTCCCTTTATCAATGAATAGCCAAATAGGGTGGCCACTCTTTTATATATTCAAGGGTACCTCTAAGTTCTACTGCGAGAGACAACATTCATCTAACCTGCAATTTGTTTTGTTAATGAGCTTTCTAAAGGAAGTGACCAAGATAATTTTGAAGTTACATGAAGTTCTTTATCCCTTAGAGCAGTGTCTTGCCAACTTTAAGACATGTGGATTTCAACTCCCAGAATTCCCCAGCCAGCTTCCACATCAACTGGGGAATTCTGGCAGTTGAAGTCAACACATCTTGAAGTTGCTATAGTTGAGAAACGCAGAGTAAGTAACCTGCCAAATGTAGCCCAATAGGTGAATGGCAAGGTTTAAATTAGAGGGAAATCAACACAGCCTTGAGGCTTACTGGTTGTTGTTGCAGCTGTAGCTTCTCTGACTAGCCTACCCCACAGATTGGCTGGAAAGATAAAATAAAAAGTTGGAATGAAAGTCATTTTGTGCTCCTTAGAAGAAGAATGGGCAGAAACCACACGAGCAATACAAACCAAAATTCAAAGCAAATGCTGATGTATAATTTTCATAAAGAGGACCCCAATTTGGGTCATGAAAATACAAGGAGTTTATAGAGAAGTTATTTTGCCTATAAAAAGTTAAAGGTACTGTTCAACTTGAAAGTCACATGGGAGTTTGAGAAATTCAAAGATCCAGAATTATTTTTTTATTCCCTCTCTGGAAAAAAAAAACCACCCCAAACCACATCCATGGGAGTTTATTTCTATAATAGGAAACAAGATTAAAGAGATTATAGGAGAATCTTTATCCTATAGCTCAATCTTCTCCAGATTTGTTTGAACCGCAATGGCTATAATTGGAAAGGGGGGGGGGGTTAGCCAGCTAACTCAAATAATTCTTTCCAATTACAGAATTGCTGAAGAAATTACTTCAGAGTGGTCTGAAGGAGGAAAAGTTAGATCACTGCATTCATTTTCTATTCTAAATTGTTGAATAATTCCCTGAAGAATATAAAAGGATGAAGACAAATGCAGTTGCCACTAATTTTGTCCCTGGAGGAAGAACCCAGCATTTCAATTTAGCTTTGAGAACATAAAACATATGCAATGAAGGATTAGTATTCAGCCTCACCCCTTCATAGGTTCAAATAAAATAAAATAAAAAATCTTTGAAAGTTGCAGATATGTGTATATGTTCCACCTTCATATTTCCCTGCAAAATTCATCATTTTAAAACACACAAGAAAACTGCTCTGCAGATTTTGGGGAACAAATATGCAAAATATTAATAAAAAATCATCCACTTGAGCATCTTCTCTCCCCTCTGACCCCATTCAGCCATCCCATCCCCTCCCCAAATTTCATTCCAGGGCAAGGTTTTCAACCTTGGCATTTTTAAGAGGCATGGCTGGCTAGGGAATTCTGGGAGTTGAAGTCCACACATCTTAAAATTGCTCAGGTTGAGAAACAGTGCTCCAGGGTATTAAAATGCATCTATTTTCAGAATAGCTAAGATATATTTAAACCATCTTGGCCATGTTAAAAATATGTCTGGCTTAACCATATTTTAAAAAGCAAAGCTTAAGGAATCTACTTTCCTTGCAATGCATTCACTGGTTTTGGCATTTTGATTACTCTACATTCAGTAATAATTAGTTCTTTTGCTGTGTCTCAGTAGTGGAACTCAAAGAAAAAGGAGTCTCAAGAGAGGAATGAATTAGTTCAGTCAACCACCACAGAAATTTATGCTTAGCATCCACGATCCCAGGAGTTTTCACTATTTGCCAGCCCAGGGGAGACAGAATAGTTTCCAAAATCCTCAGAACTACTGGGTGAGGGGGAAAAAAACCCAGGCTTTATCTACAGAAACTAGTAGAACCACCCTACATATTTTAATATTCTCATAAAACAACACAAATATAAACTCTTTGAATACTGCTTTTTAAAGGCAGCATCAAAAACCTCTGAATTATATGATTGAGCTTGGAAGAAAACTAGGGCAAGCAGGTTTGAGCAAGGGAAATAAAATTCCCACCTTAATTGGAGCTCCAACAAGAAAGTAAGTGTAATATAGTTTGGCTCTCCCTCAAAAGAAAAAAACCCTAGTAACATAAAGGAAATCTTGACAGATGCAACCCCAACATACCAGATGGAAAAAGATCCCCTATTACATAGGAGTTCCCAATCTTTATCAGGCTAAAGCTGGCCCAGGAGACAGTCTTGGCACCACAGCTTTTCACTTGTGGCCCCCTCAACACTCCCACCATACTGACATCTGTGACATTCTCTGAGACATACAGTGAATTAATGAATTTTGTCATTTGGGATTTCTGATTCAACAGTGGCTTTGTAAATAGTTCAATAAGCCACACTAGAAGCTCCCTGTAAAAAGGCAGCCTCTGTCTTGCAAATAGAGCCCATTTCATTTCAAACCACCACCACCCCTTCCAAGTTCCCAGAGACTCTTGCAAAAAAGACGCCCTCCTCCATCTCATACATCTTACACATACCTTGCTGCACGTCAAGAAACAGTCCTGGCTGGTCTTTGCACCTACCAGGATACTTACTCCAGGCTACTTAAGCAGTCAAGGGCATTTAGCAGATCTAAACTAGCTGCTGGAAAGGCTGCGTTTTCTTGGCTGCATTTCCGATTTGGGGGGGGGGAGGGAAAAAGGGGAAACTGCAGGGCCAACCTCTGTATGCATGGCACAAAGAGCCCTAAACAGATCTCACGGACTGCAGGGAACGCAGAGACATCTGGGCGTCACTTCAATCTAAATCCCCAGCAAGAAAAGAAATGCAACTGTAGTGGTCTCTCTCTCTTTCTCTCTCTCTCTTTCCCCCCCCCCCACCTCTAAAGAACAAACGCTATCCTGCCGCAGAAGCGAAGAAATCTCAGATTTCGCCCTTCTGCAACAGCCTCCCTCGGGATCCCGCTCCTCTGCTACAGATGCATCCCGTCCAACAGTGGAACTTCACAGCCCAGGTCCCCAAACCCAGTTTCGGGGCGACCCGTCGAAAGACAAACCGCTTCTTCTCCCCCCCTCCCCGCAGACCGTCTTTCCCCGCCGCTCTCCCCGCACCCCGCAAAGCTCTCTACAGCGCTGCCAGCCTTCCGAGCCTAGCCACACGTCCTCCTCTCCCGCAAATCCTACACGCGCCCGACGCTCCTCGATCCACACGTTCCTTGCCGGTTCCGGGAGAGGTTTGGAAACGCGCAGCTGCGTCTTCTCTTTCAAACTACATGGCTCACAAGTCGGGGCAGCTCCCTCCCCTTGCAGATGCCAGGCTCCCTTGAAGGGCTCCTGCCGCAGCAGCTCCCCAGCTAGCGCTCCGTTTCAGACACCCGACATTTTCCAAAGCGCTCGCCCTCTTCCCACCCGCCTTTCTCTTTTTAAGCCCCCCCCCCCCAGTAACCCCTTCCTCAGCCTCTCCGCCAGCGCTCTTAAACTTCGTCCCCCCGTCCCCCCACTGTCCGCTCCTCCAGCCCCTAAAAGCGGTGGGGGTGGGCGGTGGGACTGGGGATCGAGCCTGTGCTCGCCTACGCCACGGAGGCCCCCCGGTACCTTTGGCGCATCCTCCCGCGACACGGCCCGACTCGGGGCCTGCTATTGTTGGGTGGTGTGGAGGCGGAGGCAGAAGGAAACTCACGGCTCGGAGCTCCGCCTTATCCGTCTCCCCACCTCAGCGCGGCCCATCTCGGCCCAGACCCTCCGCCCCCCACCCATCCTTTTCGCAGCCCATCTGGCTGAAGGGGGATTTCCACTACCGAGGGAAGAGAAGGGAAGGGGGGATCTACCCAAACAGCGATGCCGAGAGGGCTGCAAAGCGGGGTGGGGTGGTGGATAAATGCAGCCGCTTTCAGAATTAAGGATGATTATGCTCATAATAAATACATGTGTGGGGGGAAATGCAGGATTCCACACAAATCAGATTGCCAAATTGAGCCGCAGTTAATCCAGATATTTCCACCCGCTCACATACATACATATTTCTGTTCAGGTTTGTACCTTTAGAGAACAAACTCCTATAAGGAGTTGCTCGTATGCTCAAAAGGGCAACATTTTTTTCCAATTCTAGCAAATAGTTTGTAAGGTGAATTCCTGGGGGACCCTCACTATGTGTCTCCCCCCCCCCAATAAGATCATCAGCGAAAATGGCTGATACCTTAGGGCAGTCTCCCAGAGGACATCTGAGGTCCCCAAGGTCATGTTTTCCATTCCTAGCCCTGTGGCCTGTTTGGCAATGGCCTCAAACCTGAAAAAAATAAATCCATTTTACCCCTATGCAGTCTGCTCTTTAGTCTCAAGGACACTCTGGAATCAGGGGCCCTCAAATGAGAGGAATGAAAAGCCCCAGTTTCCTTTCTCCACAGTTTCCCTCCATTGGAAATATTCTGTTCTTGCTCTGCAGCTGTGGATTTCAAAAATCTCTACTGTGGAGGTAGAGATGATCCTGCTCAATTTTCTGCTTTTAGTTATTATAGCTGCCCATCTTATGCAACCTAACCTTGGGCAGCTTTCAAACGGAGGTAAAAGCATTAAGCACAATAAAAGCATAAAAACCATTACAGCAAACTCTTGGCATCCACAACTACCATACATCTTCCCCAAAATACCCTTTCAGCTTTACCCTACCCCAATGCTTGTGAGAAAAGTTAGGTCTTTGTGGCTTTGTAGCCACAACTGTTTGCTAAGAGAGAAACAGTTCTAAGAAAAGTCACACACGAATGAGAGATCTTTAATTCTCCTACCATTTTTCAGCTGCAGCTCCCTTTTTCTAGAACTATTTGGTGACCATGATGGGAAGGTGTGAAAGAAACCTTCATGTAAAGAGCAGTAGCACTTCTCTTAGCAACCATTTGGAAATGATTTGCTTGTCCCTAACTTCCCAGATCCATGTACATGCTATGACTCCACATTCAAAACAACAATTCCCTTTTGTTATTGACTCTGTCCCCCTTGGCCAAAGTGTGGATGCTGGCAACCATGCCTAATTCTGATTTTCTTTATTAATCCAGATTCCAGATATAGCAGAGTAATTAAAATGGAGCAGGGTAATGAAACAAGTACAAGAATAATCTGGGGTCTACACTACAAGACAATATTCTTGGGTACTAAGAAAAATAGAATCACCACTCTTAAAATGACTAAAACAAAAACTTCTTAGAGTTATGTAACAAAAAATTGCAATAGCACACACATCTTGCACCTGGTTTATCCATCTTAATAAGCCATATTAAAGCAATTATGGTATGTGGAACCATGATTTGTTAAAGGTACAAACTACAAACCATGGCTTCTCGAGTTATTCTGTCTAGAACAGTGGTTCTCAACCTTCCTAATGCCGCAACCTCGCCCCGCCGCTGCGACCCCGCCCCGCCGCTGCGACCCCCGCCCCGCGCGCGATGAGGTGACAAAGGGGGCGTGGCACCAAGATGGCGGGCTAGCGCGCGCTTAGGCGACCACTGTGAAAGGGTCGTTCGACCCCCAAAGGGGTCGCGACCCACAGGTTGAGAACCGCTGGTCTAGAAGTAGTCACTGCACTCTATATCATAGGCAGGTGCTTTAAAGCCTCACCATTTGGAAAGTTCTGATGGCAAAATTGTAGCTACAGCAGTTGTATCATGTGAACACAGCCAGAGTGGCCTGGTTCGCAGGTAACATTAAACAAGAAACCATAGTTGAGTTCATAAATTATGCAGAACCAAATCTAAGCAAACCACATTATAGCTTACTGTAATTCAGGCAATGCTTTATTGTGTCCATTTATGAAAGAATATAAGGTGGCAGCAGTTAATTACAATGAATGAACTCAATTTAAACTTTTTCTTACTGAAACTCTCTAAAGTATATACCGTGATGGCGAACCTATGGCCCGCACAAATTATTCACAAATAAAGCAGGTGTGTTAAACTCGCGGCCCAGATGCGTCATGCACTGGCCACCCCCACCCCCATTTTAGCAAAGGGGGGAAAGTCACGATACATCACGTGACAACGAGTTTGACACCCCTGGCTTAAAGCATAAATAGGTTGTAAAATTGGGTGCAACTCACACAACTGCCTTGCTTAACAATGGAAATTCTGGTCTCAATTATGGTCATAAAGCAAGGACTACCTGTACCAGATAAAATGGTTGCTCTGTCATCAAACCTGTACAGGCTGCCATCTTAAACAATCAATAGAAATGCAGGAGAGCAATGCAATCAAATACGGTATCTATCTTGCAGATACCGTGAAATAATGAAATAGTATTACTGCTTTAATTTGAAAATCCCACTTTAGGAAAATTCCGATCAAGCTTTCTATTTAGAGCAATTGAACAGAGAGTCAACTTTCACTATTTTACCTAAATTGTAATTCAGACATTTCCCCCGCACTGATGGGAATTCTTGGCTTCTTTGCAGATTTATACAAGTATTCTAAATCAAGCTATCATCTTCAGCCCTAAAATTAATTGTTTTTATGTTGGTGAAAAAGCTATTTAATGTAAAAAAATTTGAAGCAGAATATGGTTGATGTGAAGAATTTACTACAGGAGATAATCATAATAATTTATTAGGCTAATACTTTGCTGAAAATAACATGCAAACCTTCAAGCAAATATAATTAGCTTTTTAGGGAAAAATTAAAAACAATAAATACCATTTATTAAAACAGCTTAGTCTTAACTAATTTGCTTTCAGATGACATGTATTTATTTAAAAGATTTATATGGCCGCCCATCTTGTAAAACTGAACTCTGGGCAGCTCACAACAATAATAAAACCAAGAAAAGGGGAGAGGAGAGGAGAGGAGAGGAGAGGAGAGGAGAGGAGAGGAGAGGAGAGGAGAGAAGGAGAGAAAAGAAAACCAGGAGCCTCATCCATCATCTCCAATCCATCAATCTACACAATGCTTTATACTACCCTAATCCCTGGGGGGGGGGGGGAGGAAACCAGCCCTTTACGGCTTTTCAGAAGGCTAAAAGCATAGGAGTCTGCTAGATCCCAGGGAGAAGGGGTGTTTCACAGGGCAGTACTAATAGAAAAGGCACACTTCCTAGCCTCATTAAATAGCAACACTTAAGGGATGGGTCTCAGGGTGTGCCTATCCTGTCTGGCCTAGAGGAACAAGCAGACACCTTCAGGAGAGGCAGTCCTACAAATAACTTGACTTTCTGCCATGTAGGGCTATAAAGGTGGTAACCAGCACCTTAAATTATGCCCAGAAAGAAACGGAGCCAGTGCAGCTCACATAGCAGGTGTGTATCATGAGTAAACCCAAGGGGTGCCCAGCACGGTGTGAGTTGCAGCATTCTGCACCACTTGTACCGAGGTGGCGCAGTGGTTAGAGTGCAGTACTGCAGGCTACTTCAGCTGACTGCTAGCTACAGTTCGGCGGTTCAAATCTCACCGGCTCAAGGTTGACTCAGCCTTCCATCCTTCTGAGGTGGGTAAAATGAGGACCCAGATTGTTGGGGGCAATATGCTGACTCTGTGAACTGCTTAGAGAGGGCTGTAAAGCACTGTGAAGCGGTATATAAGTCTAAGTGCTATTGCTATTGCTATTGTAATTTCCTGATGCTCTTCAAGGGCAGCCCTATGTAGGGCACACTGCATTTCCAAGAAGTAACCAAAGCATGAATGAGCGTGAGCAAGGCCTCAAAGTCCAGGAGTGGTACAATTGGTGCACAATCGCATCTCTGCAAAGCTCCCTAAATGTGATTGCCACCTGCTCTTTGAGCAAGAAGCCACAAATTCAGGAGGAGCTCCAAATGGCATGCCAGCTCTGGCTGGTTTTCACGTAGATATTTAAAGAGGAACAGTGAGCCACCCAAGCCCTGAGGTGCTCCACATTGTGAAGAGCTAAAACTAGGTCCACACTAACACTGACTGGAACTAGCTATGGAGAAAGGAGAAAAACCACTTCAAAACAGTGTCTCCCCACTCTCAATCCCTGAAACTGGTCCATGATTGATGGTACTGAAAGCCACTGAGAGATCCAGGAGGATCAAGACAGTCATACCACCTCTTTCCTGATCCCTCCAGAGGACATCCAAAAAATAATGCTGTTTCCTTACAATATCCCCACCTGAACTCAGGATGCAAATAATCTATTTCATCTACAGCCCTCTGCAGCTGAGACAAGAGATATGTAAGGTAACTCATTGGTAAGGATGCCTGAGGGTCTCTCAACTATTAACAACAGTAACAAAAGTTTAAGCAACTCCAGAACATTATAGACACCATAATATTTTTAACTGGGGATGACACACAGTTTGGGAATAGATCATGTCTGCACATGTTACATTTCTAGACTTTTTGTTCTGTAAACATTCACACCTAGCTGAAATGGGCAAATTCAGGAGCTCTTTCAGTCTTAAAAAGGGGATCTTTAGGGTATGCTTAACAGATGCATAGTGTACTAGCTTAGGACTACCATTCCCCCCCCCCCAAAAAAAAACATTGAATATCCTGTCAGAGAAACACCATCATATGCTATCTTATTGTACTTAGCATTCTCCAAAACAGGGGAAGGAGCCTGCCTAATGCAGTTCTTGAAGGTCTCATCAGGATTCTTTTACTTAGATTAAAATGGATGTTAGAAAAGTAAACATTCTTAATTTGAATAGGATGAATGCTTTTAAACTTTGCCAGATCTCATCCTTTAGCTTTAAGGTTGCTTTCACCAATAACATGGCCATCCAACAGATTTGTTACAAGTAAGATTATTAGATGCCATCTAGATCTAGACTTGGAAGAAACAAGGTTCCCAGCTTGTTGGTGGAATAGAATACAGACTGTCTAATAATAATGTTTTGTTTACCTGTTGCAACGTTAACGTTTACCTCTTATGGGAAAGCAACACTGCTTGCTAACCGTACTGCCATCTGTTGAGTTTGAGTACTCGAGCAACAATGACACTGTTAAGCCTCGGCTTCCACACGCACACCTTTTCCAACAGTGTCTTCCTACACCAACTATTCTTGCACTGTTCTTTTTCTCTGAGGTACACTAGAACCTTTTCTTCGCCTGTTTAATCTTTTAAAAAAAATTGTGCAGCAGATACTCCACCTGCTGCATCTTCTGGGCTGAAGGACATGGTGGCCTTTTCCTCTTCTCTAAAATCTTGGCAGAAAGATTAAGATGGCGATTTTCAAGCTCTACTTTCAGGGAGCGCGTTTCACATCAATTTGCTGACCACAGAACCAGGACAAATGAGAAGGAGCAGGCGAGGAATGTTCTTAGAAAATTCATACTGAGATACGGAGGGGTGGGGTTCCTTATGATTTCATACAGCAGGAATTGAATAGCAAGGGACAAACGTTGAAAGGTCAGCTTTTAAAGATTTCTTCAGTGAGAAATTGCAAGAGGAGCAAAGAAAAATTGCTGAATTGGGAGAATTCATAGTTTCAAACCTGCAGTTCTCAGAACATCCCCATATGTTAGAGAAGACCGCAGGGAAAACTTAGGGGCATACAGATTGAAGGTAGGCAGTGATGTGCCAGTAAGCGTTGCTGCTAGGATACACATAATATTATTGCCCCCTTAGATTGGTTAGCAAGCTATGAAGAGCTCTTGGAAGATTTACACTGATTTTCTGCTGTCCCGAGCACGTTCATTCTTTCCATGTCATGCTGAGCTAGACATGCTGATTCAAAATTAGGCTGGAATTTTGTTTAAGGTGGAAGCTAGGGCTGGTTTGGTTTTGTTCTTCAAGCCATGTTCTTAGGAGGCTTACTTCGAGCATCGGGTCAGATAAACTCTCAAGAGATAACCCTGGAGATTAACATGGAACATCCATTCCTCCCCATGTTTCCAGTCCTCATTGCAATGTGAGGCAGGGAGACGGAATAGGCTTAGACTTAGAATAACTTTATTGTCACTTTGAATGTACACTAATCGGCATACATTAAAATGAAATTTCGTTGCATACAGGTCTCAAAGGGTCTCCACCTCTAATATACACTACATAAGCATGACAAAATAAATTAAAAAAAATACAAAATTATACATATACCCACATAATATGGGTACACACACACACACCCCGTTTCATTTTCAGCCCTCTGGACATAGGCACAGGAGCATTCAGAAAACCAACTATGTCCTCTTTGCAGCCTGCAGCTACTCCAGAAATGGATTAAACAAGATTTCCGGAAATATATGAACCCCAATGGCCTTCCCAATTCTGGGTTGAATCACCATCGCCATCCGTAAAAATACCAATTTTCCGATTCTACTTTTGATTGCTCATGCTATTTTGGAGAAGTCATTTGCCTCATTCGACTTAGGAGATCTGCTAGTTCCCTTTATGCCTCCTAATTGAAACCAAGACACTATACAACAGAGAGGGACAGAGAGGGAGAAAATGGCAGCCCCAACAGGAAAGGTAAAAACTCCCTTTATTAGTTTTCCTGGAAATAATATTGAAGCAGTTCGCCACTGCCATCTTCAAATAGGTTTTATCACCTTCCCAGAATAACTTATGGCCTTGGTATTCCCTAGAGATCCCCCACAAAAATAGAAAAATATGTTATCAGTGTGGCTTTGCTTCTATGGTGAGTTCGGGCTCTGCTGATGTTTTGTGCTTCAGCCCAGTGAGCAGGAGTGATATCAAGAGAACGTGAGAGGCAAAAGTGCAAAGTTTATGAACAGGTTTTTTTTCTGGGCTTTGTAACATAATAAGGAGCAAGATGGCATTCGTCTCAACCAACCTTATTCAGACAAGATGAAAAAACACAAAGCGTAGCCACCTCTCTCCACAAAGAGAGGATGAATTGTTCCCCCATCTCTTGAATTTCAGTTGTGGAAAGCTGCCTACAACTGAATACCAAGATATGTACAATAGCCTAATCAAGGAACGACCACAGAGACAAACAATCAAACAAACAGAAAATACCCTAATCAAGGAGCTACCAAGGAAAAAAACCACCACCCCACCACCAACACAGGCAGGGCAAGCTACTGTATGTAAACAAGGAGTAAATTCCACATTCACCACAACTGATGATGTTACCTAGTTAGGTAATTCAATGTCTGCAAAACAAACAGCCAAGCTCAAAGAGCACCAACGATGCCAAAGCTGCTCTCCAGAGGTGGGTTCCTCCCGGTTCGCCCGAACCGGTAGCAACCCACTGGTGACGTTACGGAGCCGGTTCGGTCGGTGCCGATCCGTGGACGCCGCCATCTTTTTTTTTTTGAATTTTTTTTGGGGGAAAAAATTTTTTTTGAATTTTTTTTCTTCTGCGCATGCGCAGAAGCCGAGTTTCCGGCACTGTGCATGCGTTGCCATCTTGTTTTCAGCTTTTATTTATTTTTTGGGATTTTTCGGCACTGCGCATGCACACATGCGCAAAGCGCGCACGCCCACGAGGCATGGCCACGCGGCGCGGGAGGAAGCGAACCGGCAGCGAGATAAGTTAGAACCCACCCCTGCTGCTCTCCCTTTTGCTTATAGATTTTTTTAAAAAATATCCACGTGGACTGACAAGGTGGAACCCAGAGGATTTAAAGAAATACCAGGCAGGTTAGGCGGTGGGAAGGAACAATGGGATTAGATCCAGACGAGTTTGTTGCTTTAAGAATGATTCAGACTATCATTCCACACTTCTCAAGCCCCAAAGAAAAACATCTATCAATACCGTAGAAAGGATATGGGTAGATAAAGTGGAGATAAAGCAAGCAAATGATAGAATAAGGCCAAATGTATATTGACAAAGGAGCTTTGACCAGCCTAATTTTCTGTCGTCACCCAAATTTGAATTATATCCAAAGTACCATGCACCTAGGCCTTCTGTGGGATACAGCCCATGGGTTTTGATGCCACAAGCTTGGCAACTGAAAAAAATCAAGCATGTTCTGCAAGTGAAGCATAATATACACACGCACATCTTTAAATGACTAATCCAGATAATTTGAACCAGAATCAGTGCAGAAATAGGCCCAGGGGAGAAAAGAGCGAGAGAAAGAATAAAGAATGAACACTGAATGGCTGGAAGTGCTGCGTCTGAGTTGAAGCCCGAACAAAGGGCCAGGCAGCATCCTTTTCAACTAATCCTTTCATTTAAGCATAAGTCATCAAGAATTTGCTCTCTTCCGTAAGATTTTGGGTTGTTTTAGAAAAAGACACCTTACTATTTGAAAATGAGCTCCCAATACACATACACACCTTCCCCGCAGACATAAAGGGGGTCAGAGGCTAAATCCTACCCATACAAGGGGCCACACAGAATTAAATATCCTGCTCTCCAAGTCCCGACATGGAATTATATGTGTCTGCACACAGAACCCAGCCTTATGCATACAGATTGGAAGAGATATATGGCCCTGCTCCTTTCACTGATAACAAATGCACACAAGGAGGATGCGGCTCTGGGAATTAGGCTATTCTCTATGGCAGCGGTCACCAACCTTTTCGGCTCTGCAGACCGGCAGTGAGGGCAGCAGCAGCAGTGTGTGGGGGGAGGGGATAGTTTCGCACACACAGCCACTGCTTACATAAATGGAGCGCTCATGCGCTCTCACCTGCCACTTATGGGCCACACCCCGATACTGGGCTGCGGACTGGGGGTTGGGGACCCCTGCTCTGTGGTCTTATACCATCTAAGGCAGCGGTTCTCAACCTGTGGGTCGCGACCCCTTTGGGGGTCGAACGAACCTTTCACAGGGGTCGCCTAAGCGTGCGCTAGCCCGCCACGCGCCCTTTGTCACCTCATCGCGTGCTGCCCAAAGTGTTCTGCGCATGCGCAGAGCGTAAAAGAACCCAAATGGAGGCCTCCGGGTGGGTGGGTGAAGCCTAGCGCTGCCATCGCTACTGGCTCTCTGGCGACCCGCAGGCACGCCCAAAGCGGGAGCATTTCGCCCCTGGTGCCACGCCCCCTTTGTCACCTCATCCCGCGCGGGGAGGGGGTTGCGGCGGCGGGGGGGTCACGGCGGCGGAAGGGGGGTCGCGGCATTAGAAAGGTTGAGAACCACTGATCTAAGGCATATGATCGGATTCTTTGAATAAAATGTCCAGTAAGCCACTTTTGAGGCTTTAGAGACCGGGATTGGGTTCATGCCATCCTTTGCTTAACCATAGCTTGGTTCACACATGCTATTTGCAAGGCACTTTATAACATTGGAAATGGAGCAGCCTAAAAGCCAAAAATCAACAAATAGGACCCTAAACCATATCTTGGTTCAGCCATTTTCCATATCATTAACTATTTGTCCATGGCAAGACTTAATAAAAAAATCTTTCAAGCAGCTTTCAAGACAAGTAAAACTGGCGGTACCATGTGACTTTTAGCTCTTATGTAGAGGCCCGCGTTGCCATTGCAACTTCAGTGTGCAAATTCATATGCTGCTGTCAAGCACATGATACACGTAAGATAAATGAACTGTTAGTCTGTTTCTCAGATGCTGAGAAACTCAGTCCTTCTGCTGGGAGGGTGGATGCACTAGCCTTGGATAGCACTCAGCAAAATTCCCTGAGGACACAAAGAATCCTCTCATGTCATTTCACATCCTGACATGTTCTGGTGTGAATCATAAATATGTTTTTCGTAAATCCTCAACTCCACTTCCATCATGTGTTCGTACATCTTTTTGCTCAAGGCTTGCTTGTGCTGCAGTTTGCTGTGAAAAGCCATTACTCAGAATCATTCCATCAAGGTAAGAAATGCCATGCTGATTCAGACCGTCAGCCGTCTCACTCAGCAGCTTTTTCTCTTTCCTGCAGACAGGGTTTTTGTTTTCCTCCGTTTACCCCAGCAGTGGTTGTTAGTCAGTTGCTTTCATTTTGCTCAGCCTTCTCCAGGCAGCTAGATTTGCTGCTGCCTGCCTGCTGCTGCCCATCAGAATGTCCCAAGGTGATGAATTTTGCAGGTTTCCGCAGTACTCTCTCTTTCGTCCTGCATGGTGCTACATTCCAAGAAGTGGGATGTGGCAGTGCATGTCATTCAAGAGCCAAAGGCAACTTTTTCCAAACAGTAACGAATGATTTTTATTTAATATTTAAGCAGTAAAAAGTAGGGGCAGGAGGATCACATACTGTACTGTTTCCTACTAAACAGGAAGCCCAAGCTGGCCGCCTAAAGAGCTCATGTCCCAAATTTGGCCAAATAGATAATGGAGCCATTCACAAATTTAGCAACACACACACACACACACACACACACCCACACAGAGGGTGAGGGAGGGGGAGAGAGGGAGGGGGGGAGAGAGGGGGGGGGGAGCGAGGGGGGGAGAGAGAGAGGGAAGAATCTCAACCAGACTGCCCAATTTACAATTTTGGAAAATTTAGCAGGAAATTAAAAACCAAATCCAATAAAAGAGAACAGCTTTATTTATTTCAAAGACTGGGTCCCACCTATAGAAAGTTAAGATGGATCCCATCCCTCTCAATGCACTTGGAATGGGACAATCAGCCCCAAGTTCAAATAATAAAATTGTGTCAAGATGTGAAATAAAACAAAAGCATATGTTCCTGTCCTCTGAAGACCCAGCCACAACTACTACTACAGCGGAGCAAAAATAGCAGCAGAGCCTCAGGCTGGCATACATCTGTTTATTTATAGCTGCAACTGGTCACAATGCTGTGTCTCCACACCGAGCAGAAAGGGGAAAATTGCAGACAAGGAGTGAGTGTGTGTCTCCCACACACAAGGCCCTTAATCATTTTATTCTCTCATGATTATTCACCTACCACTCTGGGTAAAAGCAGGGGATAAGAAACTTGATGTCTAGCTTTTTTTATAGCGTTTTCACACAGTCAAAGGCTCTTATGTGCAATATCCCACCAGATCCCTGTTACCTCTATATTAAAGAGGAATTTGGGAAGCAGCCAAAAACAGGGGCTTGACAAAGGCTATATAGCAAGTGCATTGCAGGAGCCAAACAAATCTTCTCCCTGCTGGTCCTTATCCCTCCTCCATTTCATCACTAATGTTAAAGGATAAGCAATCTGTACCACATTTGATGATCAGCTTTACGATTTATTTAATCGCCAGTTTCATCCTGCCTTTCCTCCAAAGAGCTCAAGTTAACCCACATCTGCCTTGTCCTCCCCCCCATCCCTTCCTCTAGATAGAAGACAAGATTAATCATTTATCTGAACCACATTGGAGAATCAGTTGAATCCTGGGCATTCTGGATCAACCAGGAATTGAACTCGGATATCCCTTTTTGTAAGGCTTTGAAGGCCCAGACCTTCCCAGGCACTGGGCCAGGATGTAACTTAGGTGGTGAGCCTGTTGTAGTGGCTTATGTGATTGCCTACAGAGATGATTAGTTATAGTTACAGCACCTGCCTCTGGGATACAGGTAGTCCTTGACTTACAACAGTTCATTTAGTGACAGTTCAGTTGCAACGGCACTGAAAAAAGTGACTTTTGACCGTTTTTCACATGAGCGTTACAGCTTCCCCCTGGTCACATGATCAAAATTCGGATGCTTGGCAACTGATTCATATTCATATTCTGATTCATATTCATATTCAGTTGCAGTGCCCCGGGGTCATGCAAACACCTTTTGTGACCTTCTGACAAGCAAAGTCAATGGGGAAGCCAGATTCACTGAACAACCCTGTTACTAACCTAACAGCTGCATTGATTTACTTAACAAATTCTGGCAAGAAAGATCGTAAAATAGGGCAAAACTCACTTAGCAATATAAATTCTCGGCTCAATTGTGGTCGGAAATCAAGGACTACCTGAATTTTTCTTCTTATTGTTTGTGTTATATTCTTGATGTTTTAGTTGGTTGCAAGCCACCAATAATTGCATGGTAAGTGGATAGATGTGTAAGTTTAATGAAGAGAGAGAGAGAGAGAGAGAGAGAGAGAGAGAGAGAGAGAGAGAGAGAGAATTTTAGGCACAGGAGGCAATTCTCAGTTAAAGTTCCACATTCACCAAACAAGTTTAGTCATGATTCATGGGGTGATGGGAGAGCCAGTTTGATGTAATGGTTAAGGCATCAGGCTAGAAACTTGCATACCGTGAATTCTAGTCCTGTCTTAACACTAAGCCAGCTGGGTGACCTAGGAAGGAAGCAATGGCAAACTATTTCTGAAAAACTTTGCCAAGAAAATTGCAGAGGTTTGTCCAGGCAGTCTCCAAGTCTCTGATTGAATGGAAGAAAGAAAAATAGAGACAATGGAGAAGAATTGGGGGGGGGGGAGAGAAACATGTCAGAACCTAAAGCAACTATGAATTCCTAATAATGATACCTAATGGCATATGCAGGAGGTACCAGATGGAGATAGAACAAAAACACAGAACCGGACACGGGACAATTCCTGTGCATAAGGAATCACATACTATTCATGAAGGAGGGCAACGTTGACTTTCATCAAGGCATACCGTGTTTCCCCGAAAATAAGACATGTCCCGATAATAAGCCCAACAGGGCTTTTCGGGACATGCGTTGAAATAAGCCACCCCCCGAAAATAAGCCCCCCCATTACTTTCCGGGGGGAAAGGGGGGGCATGCCGGGAGGCGCTCTTTTTGCTGCGGGCACTTTTTTGGCCGGGAGAGCGAGAGCAAGTGAGAGTCGAGGGCACGCACACCCCACGAGACTGCTCGGCTCCTCTGGGCTCTGCCTCTGCCAGCGTTTTCAAACGCGCTCCTGCCTCCGAGGAAGAGAAGGGGAGCCTTGATGCCTGCCTCGCCGCCCCATCGCAGGCAGGAGCGCTTCAGAGCAAGTGAGGCACGCACACCCCACGAGACTGCTCGGCTCCTCTGGGCTCTGCCTCTGCCAGCGTTTTCAAACGCGCTCCTGCCTCCGAGGAAGAGAAGGGGAGCCTTGATGCCTGCCTCGCCGCCCCATCGCCCCATCGCA
>QLTV01003097.1:3306440-3320135 GCA_003457575.1 Thermophis baileyi
CCCAGCTCCAGCCGTCACCACAGAGCAGCCGCTGCCCTGGCTGGGGTTTGGAAGCCGCAGAGCCGGAGTTTGGGGGAGAGAAAGAAAGAAAGATTTCTGCTGCTTTCCTTGCGTGCAGCCAAGAGCAGAAGCAGCAGAAGTCTTTCTTTCTTCCTTTCTCTCCGCCAAACTCCGGCTCTGTGGCTTCCAAACCCCAGCCAGGGCAGCGGCCGCTCTGCGAGTGCGCTTCCTGCTCTATGGTGATGGCTGGAGCTGGAACTGGAACTGGAACTACACAGACCGGCCGAGAGACACCACGGAGCTGCCAGATTCCAGTAAGGCACACGTCTCGCGGCCCGCCCCGCCTCGCCTACTGCACCCCCAAAATAATAAGCCCCCCCCGATAATAAGGCCGAGGCCATATTTGGGGGGTCAAAAAAATATAAGCCCCTGTCTTATTTTTGGGGAAACACGGTAGTTCCAATGCCTAATTTTTTGTCCATCATTTAAACTCGGGGGAAAGTATTCACTCGTGCCTAGAGAAAATGAGTGAAAAGAGGCTGCTTAGGAACTCACCTGCATTGAATCAGGGCAGCACTGCCTAGGGAGGAAGGGCAGGAGATGGGCAATCCTTACCACCCTTGCCAGTAAGCAGGATAGTTGGGCTGATGGGGGCCAAAGTTCAAAATCTGATATTGCCTATAGCAGTGATGGCGAACCTATGGCACGCGTGCCACAGGTGGTACGCAGAGCCATATCTAAGGGCACGCGAGGCGTTGCCCTATGTCAGCTCCAGCACGCATGCACACGCTGGCCAGCTGATTTTCGGCCTTCTTTTTGGCCATTTTCGCTCTCCCAAAGCCTCCTGAAACCTGGGGACGGCGAAAAACGGCCCAACCGGAAGTTCACTTGTGTGCTCACCCCCAGCCTCCTTTTCACTGTCAGAGGTTTTCAGGAACTTCTTCGGTTTTGGACAGTTGTAACCAGGCCTCCCGCACCTCGGCCCATTTCTTCTGCAGCCAGCAAGGCTTTTCTGAAGGCCTCTGCAGCCGATAACAGAGCTCCACATCGATCCGGAGCTCTGTTATTGGCTAGAGAGGCCTTCAAAAAAGGCCTTGGAGCTCTGTTATCGGCTAGAGAGGCCTTCAGGAAAGCCTTGCCGGCTGCAGAAGAAATGGGCCGAGGTGCGGGAGGCCTGGTTGCAACTATCTGAAGGTAAGTAGTAGGGCAGCTCCACAGTTTCAGTGAGGCCTGTGCGCATGGATGGGGGGGAGGGCATTGCATTATGGGTGTGGGCACCCGCATGCACGCTATCGCGTGCGCACGCACCCTTTTGCCACCCGAGCCAAAAAAGGTTCGCCATCACTGGCCTATAGCAACGTTCTCCAGACATCATTCTTTCCCAGCCCTACCTGAAGATACCAGGAGTTGAACTTGCTGGGATTTTTTATTTTTTTATTTTTGCATATATAAAGCAACTTATTCTACCATAGCACAAGTGGTTATCTAAACCAGGGGTCTCCAACCTTGGCAACTTTAAGACTTGTGGACTTCTACTCCAAAGCTGCCTGAGGAATTCTGAGAGTTCAAGTCCACAAGTCTTAAAGTTGCCAAGGTTGGAAACCCCGATCTAAACCACTTGCCCCTTGTGACATACAATCACAAGGGATTTGTATGTGCGTGAAGAACAGAACCTACTCTAGTCTGGAGGGAGCCAGTTTGTCTTCTCTTTCGTACTGCAACAGCCTTCCCCAGACGGGCATGGCCCAGATGATGCTGGACTACAACCCCAACATCCTTAGAGACCAACACATTTAAAAGGCCCAAGCTGGAGAAAACTGCTCTATAGTACCACACTGCTGGGAGGGTTTCTCCACCATTATTCCATATTAATACCATAATAGCACAGTTGGCGTTAAGGATGTAATTATCAGCTCCACACATTCCAATCCATCCATTCTGCTGGAACACCAGTCTGGGTAATAGCAGTATCATCATCAGTCCACTGCATTTGCACACTGTACATTTTAAGCATCTTGTGTGAATACTGAGTTTAGATTCCCATCCAGTTAGACAGCATATATCTTAAAGATGTCTCCCCGAGCTGCTTCCTTGAGTTCCAGAGTTTTCATTCTGTTTGGCTGGGAAAGGATCCAAGATCATTAACACTCAACACAAGGGACGGTTGTTTTTTTAAGATTCACACCCTGATGAAGCCAAGGAGATCAGAGGTCCTTTCCTTTCTTTTTTCCTTTTCCAAACTGGGTCACTACAGATAGTCCTCGACTTACAACAGTTTGTTTAGTGACCGTTCTAAGTTACAACGGCACGGGGAGGGGGAAACGACTTATGACCGTTTTTCACATTTATAACCATTGCAGCATCCCCATGGTCATGTGATCAAAATTCAGACACCTGGCAACTGACTCATATTTATGACGGTTAGTGTCCCGGGATCATATGATCACCTTTTGCGACCTTCTGATAAACAAAATCAATGGGAAAGCCAGATTCACTTAACAACTGTGTTACTAACTTAACAACTGCAGTGATTCACTTAACAACTGTGGTAAGAAAGGTCATAAAATGGGGCAAAACTCACCTAACAAACGTCTCACTTAGCAACAGAAATTTTGGACTCGGGTAAGTGGAGGACTACCTGTATTTCTTTTTTTATTAATGCATAAAGAAGATTGCTCCAACAAGTAACTCAAGTTCAATGCTGTCCCATCTTCCCCCTTTCCCAAATTCCATCACCCATAGACAAAGGAACATCTAACCTCTTACACTGAACCAAATTAACTTGGTTATCTAGTTGCAGTTTCTGCTAGAGTTGTGGCACTGTCAGCCTCTGCAATCTCTAAACAGCCTAGGTCACCCAACTGGTTTCATGCCAAAGGTGGGACTAGAACTCAGAGTCTCCTCTCAGTTTCTACCCTTAGAAACCAAGGTGCCTTAACCAATACAGCAAACTGGCTTTCTTATGTAGAGCATGCCTCCTAACAATAAAGGTTTACCCTTTTATCTGACCTCTAATAATGGTTAGGGAGGTAGTCATGCTGCCGAATTAGGAAGAAGGGCTGGCTGGAATCACAGCATCACCAGCGTTAGGAATTAAGTCATTGGTGAAATCCAAATTTTTTTACTACCGGTTCTGTGGGCGTGGCTTGGTGGGCGTGGTGTGGCTTGGTGGGCATGGCAGGGGAAGGATACTGCAAAATCTCCATTCCCACCCTACTCCAGGGGACGGATACTGCAAAATCCCCATTCCCTCCCTACTCCTGGGGGAAGGATATTGCAAAATCTCCATTCCCACCCCACTCTGGGGCCAGCCAGAGGTGGTATTTGCAGGTTCTCCGAACTACTCAAAATTTCTGCTACCGGTTCTCCAGAACCTGTCAGAACCTGCTGGATTTCACCCCTGAATTAAGTGCTGACTACTTCTATCTTCTCCCACTACCTACACTGAAGTGGATTGGAGCCTATTGCTCAAGCAGCATCCCAGCTTGCCTCCCCCACTAGTTTCAGTTGAATTAACCCAAAGTTTTGATCTCTTGTTTCCTGGTTATTCAAAGACCCACATCCCCCCATCCCATTTTCCCTCTCCCCACCCTACAGTAATGGCAGGAAATGGCACCACATCAACCAAAGAATGGGGGAAGTGAGATGCTGTCTGTAAGGAAAAGGAAAGCCAGCAATTGTGAAGAGAACAATGGCATGAAAGTGCCCCTGTGTCTCCCCCAACCGACAGTTTCAGTGGGGATCAGGATAAGGGAACTGGGAAGGAAGGAGGGGGGCACAAGGTCCAATGACTTAATCAAAGGGGAAAGAGAATTTCTTTCTCCACTTTTTCAATGGCTGCGATCCACAGGACAACCAATTTGTAAGCTGAGTCCAAAGAGAGGCTGTTTGTGGAACAGCTTAAACTACTAAGTAAACAGCACACTACTCCACTGGTGGGCCTGCAAAATTGATCTGACCAGACAGGATGGAGTCTAAACTGTAGCTGACAAGGAACCACCAGGCGCCCAGCTTCATCTCCATTCAAAGCCATGCATCGAATCCACGTGCTACAAGGAGTGAACTAATTCAGTAAGACCTTTAGTAAACTCACAATAACAGTTGCATTGTTTGCAGTGGCGGCAGGGAAGATGCGAAAACACATCCTGACCAATAGTGCTGTTAACATAAGAGGAGATGTATCGAACTGGTGTGGATTGATGTAAGTTTATTTGAATTTTGCTAAAACCCATGGTTGCAAATAAATGTTTAAATACAACTCACAATAAGTATGCGCAGAGGAAGTTGCCCAGAGCTTTTGTGTACATCTTGACCTCCTTCTAATTAGCTCATCCTTGGATCTGATGGTTCTGCTAAATGAGATGAAGTTGGGTGACCTCTCAGTGGAGAAATATAGCAGAATATTGCATGTCAAAATCAGATGCTTCTTGTATCTCTGCACAAATCCCAGCCTTCAATTCATTTACTTCCAATCTTACTGGGTCAGGAAAACTGAAAATTAGGAGGCTACCTTTTCTGCAAAGCAGTTTGGACATGGAAAATGACAAAAGGGTAGGTTATATTTGTTAAAGAGTTTCCAAATACACTTGTGTGGGAAGTAATAGAGAAATTGATTAAATAAAATAAATAAAGCCTAAGTATGGCTCTGATACAGGTAGTCCTCAACTTATAACCGGTCACTTAGCAACCGTTTAAAGTTACAACGGACCTGAAAAAGGGACTTACAACCAGGATTTCAAGTTCCGAGATCCAACGTATTCGACAGTCACGTGACCAGATTTTGGTGCTTGGCAGCTGGCCTGCATTGCAGTCACGTGGCCACAATTTACGTTTCCCCCCAGAAATGGGCATTCTGGAATTCACTCTGTTCTAGCAAAACAACTCCCCATGGCGGCAATGGGTTCATTTAACAACCGTAGCGTTCCCTTAACCACTGCAGCATTTGTTTCAGGACTGCCACAAAAAAAGTCATAAAAATCGGGTACAGTCACATGACCTGCTTTACGATGGTCTTGATGGTCATAAGTCAAGGACTATCTGTAATAACAAAAGGAGAAGTCCAGATTGCTGGAGAGGGTGGCTGGGTGGAATGACAGGAAAGTCTCTTCTGACAGCCTCTCTTTGTCCCTGGATTAGATCTACTATCTCAGTTGCAACAAAAAAGAGGCAACACCATCATAGCATACCAAGCTTTTTTTCTTCCCGAAGGAAACTCATCCTTCCAGCCTTCTGGGGAAGAGACAGCTTACTCCGGTGCTTGTCACTGAGCGGCTGTGTGAGAGGCTTGGTTAGAAAGAAAATTAATTCCCAAGATCCCTCTGCAATTGCTCTTGTGGAGAAACAAAAGACTTACGCCTGGGATTATCGCTGCCCTCACTTACTTAATATGGGCTGCTAGGGGAATTGCAGTTCAACCCATCCGGAGAATGTAAAGTTGGAGGATGGCTCCTGAGGTCACAAGACCCAGGAAACCCAACTCCTGAAGGAAACCCTGGTCTTCTGGGCCCATTGCATGCCAGGCACGGATGGAGAAAAAAAACAAAACCTCCAACCCTCAGTGGCAGATGCCACTGAGAAAACGAGGTCACAGACTAAGGCACTGAATTGGCAGCTGGCCAGACAGCAGCCTTGTGGGAGAGAAAAATCAAAGACCTCCCTGGAATACCCTCCCTTTCTTCTCTGTGTTCAGTAGAGAAACCAGGGGTCTCGAGAGCCCTACAGACACCATAACCATGAACTACACTTCCCCCGAAATACAGAACCTGGTTTTAAAAGAGACTCCTCAAAATAAGCCTCAGATAGCGGGGATGTACTGTAAGAGTCACCTCACAGGGGAGATGGGCAGCGTAAAAAATTAATTAATAAATAAATGTGCTCAGTCCCACCTTACAGATGCTCACGGTTTCTCGCTCCTACCGTATATTTCCATAGCAAATGCAAGAAAGGAAGTGTTTTGACAGGTGCAGATTTTCCCAGACTGAGACCACCGAACAGCTTCTTGATAATAACTGTAAGAACACGTTCCTTTATGAATCTTAAAATTATTATTCTGTAATAGTTCTCATCCCGTCGCTATAACTAATTCAAATCACTTGGTTGCCCCCTTCACATCGCCTCTATCGACCTGTTCCTGTTAAAAATCTTTCGTTCACCCCCACTCACTTCAACTCCCTCTAGGAAAATTACTGTTTCTGAATCCTCAGGAATAACCGGAGGCAGCCCTGCCTAAAACGGAAACCCAGAATCAAACGTGGTCAAGTGGGATCCAGCGGTTCCAAGCAGAGAAATGGATTAAAACCATTTCTCCATCAAGATGAGCTTCCAGAGCTAAACTTTCAAGGGGGAAAAGAGCACATTAGCTACCACGGTTTTTACTTTTACAGGCCATTATACACTGATTGTCTGTATGTACCCACTAGATAATACACAACTATTTTGGAGTAGGGGCCAGCCTCCAAAACCTGCGAGCAGCCCTAACAGATATGGCCAAGACTTCATATAAATTTATAGGTAGTCCTCGACTTACAGCAACTGAGTCCAAAATTTCTGTTGCTAAGTGGGACAGTTGTTAAGTGAGTTTTGCCCCATTTTATGACCTTTCTTGCCACAATTGTTAAGTGATTTGACTGCCGGGTGAACAGGGTGAATCTGGCATCCTCATTGAGTTTGCTTGTCAGAAGGTCGCAAAAGATGATCACATGACTCTGGGACACTGCAGCCCTCATAAATATAAACCAGTTGCCAAGCAACTGAATTTTGATCATGTGACCACAGGGAATGCTTCAATGGTCATGTGAAAAACGGTCACAAGTGCTGCTGTATGTTCGAATGGTCAGTAAGCAAGTAGTTGTAAGTCAAGGACCACCTGCACTTCCCCAGAGCTTATTTCAAACAAGGATTTTAGAAGAGACAATATGATTGGCAACTCTCCCCCTCTGTCTCCAGCAAATCTGATTCCCACCCACAAAATGGCTGCCCCCTTATTACAGGGCAGCCTTCTTCTGTTCCAGCAACCCAGCTAAAAACTGAGCTCAGCTTTTGACTCTTGATGAAGCAAGGCAAGGCTGAAACTGTGCATGCCCCAAAAGGCCACTTGTCACTCACATGGATCCTAGGTGTTCAGTTTGAAAAGAATCATGACTGATACCTTTGCATAGATGGGGAAGACACAACAACCATTCACGTTCTCAGCCTGGAAGCCTACTATTTAGGCTTCTTCTTAAATGAAAACTTATGCAACAAATAAGTGAGTGAAATGGGATGTATAGGGATATATAGACTTGCAACCAGATTACAAAAACAAGTTCTGTCACCTATATATTTCAGCCCTTCAAAGTTAAAAAGGCATGTGAGAATGACCTTGGCAGATGGGGAAGAGACACAGCCAGGGGAACAATAGGAGAAACATCAGAATGTGGATTGGACAAACAGCTCAGATGGGACCCTCCCTAGTTTCTTCGGTTGTAAAGTGGGGAAGAGATATACTTTCAGACTTGCAAGACTCTGTTAATGTATCCTTACAGTAGAGTAGAATTAGTCCATCTGGTCAGGCTTCCTGCCTGGACTACCTCGCTAGGCTGACATCAATCTTGCAAACCCGAACAAACATTTCTCTCCCATCACCTTTACAGCTGAAGAAACTAGGGAGGATGCTTTTTGAGACCGTTTTGCCATGCCCATGTTTCTTTGGAGGGCTAAGCTACCTTTTGTGCCCTAGCTGTGGCTCTTCCCCATTTCCCCAGGTCATTACACATATCATTACAATTCACAACTTATTCACAACTCATGGGCTGAGTAGCAAAACCAAAGTCCAATTGAAATGGCTAATTAGTGAGCTGGAATAAAATTCCCAATGGATAACCCTGGCTGCAAAAGCAAACTGGGGAGCACTTTTCAAATTGGCAGATCACAGCATAAATTTTCCATAACATTGTGAGATCTCTGATCTATCAGATTCATAAAATAAATATAAGATATACAGAGAAATGCAAACAATCTGTAATAGTTTTGTGTCAAGCACAGATGGACATAAACTGTTTTACAAAAATAAAATGTCATATCATAGCCCTTTGCAAAAATTCATCATGGAGGATTGGAGGAAGACATGGATATGCTTTACATACAGTATTTCATCTCTACCCCCACAGCCTCCCTATCCTTATCAACTGCTCAAAGAAAAAAACTTCTGTCACTACAGATAGTAAAGTTACGACCAGAACTGAGCCCAAAATTTATGTTGCTAAGTGAAACATTTATTAAGTGAGTTTGCCCGATTTTACGACTTTTCTTGCCACAGTTGTTAAGTGAATCATTGCATTTGTTAAGTTCGTAACATGGTGGTGAAGTGAATCTGACTTCATTGACTTTGCTTGTCAGAAGGTCGCAAAAGCTGACCACATGACCCTAGGACACTGCAACCGTCATAAATATGAACCACTTGCCAAGCATCTGAATTTTGATCATGTGGCCATGGGTTAGGCTGCAACAGTCGTAAGTGGGAAAACGGTCATAAGTCACTTTTTTCAGTGCTGTTGTAACTTTGAATAGTCACTAAATGAACTGTTGTAAGTCAAGGACTACCTGTACATCTTACAGCTATCAAAAGAGAGAATCTGTACATACAAACCATTCAAACTTTATCTCTATATAACAAGAAGCTAGGCATGTACACTCTCACTCTCTCACACACATTATAGGCATTTCGCATATAGAAAAAACAAGGCAGGTGGACAGATCTTGACCAATTTGATAGAATTCACTGGCTGGGTTCACAACAGAGTAAACAAAGGATGAGGTAACAAAACATGCTACAATTTACTGGTTTTGTTCAAAATGCCGCCTGTGGTTAACTGAATACAGGTAGTCCTCGATTTACAGCAGTTCGTTTAGTGACCGTTCGAAGTTATAATGGCACTGAAAAAGTGACTTATGACCATTTTTCATACTTATGACCATTGCAGCATCCCCATAGTCACGTGATTTACGTTCGGATGCTTGACAACTGACTCATATTTATGACGGTTGCAGTGTCCGAGTCATGCGATCTCCTTTTGCCAACTTCGGACAAGTGAAGTCAATGGGGAAACCAGATTAACAACTTGTGTTATTAATATAATAACTGCAGCGATTCACTTAACAAATGTGGCAAGAAAAGTCTTAACATGGGGCAAAACTCACTTAACCAATTTTTCACTTAGCAACATAAATTTTGGGCTCAATTGTGGTCATAAGTTGAGGATAATGGTTTCATTAAGTCAGTTCCCTGGTGCATTTTTTATAACATTCTGAGCCTAACACTCTGGCTGAGTTCATTCACTGCATACAGCCACCTGCTAACTGGCAGTTTGGCCTAGTGTGCTGTGCGGGTGCATCCAGTGTAGTTCGTTTGGTTTTAACTTAACTTGCTGTGCAGATCCAGCTATTGTGGTTTAGGGCTGAGCATGCTATGTAAAGGCAGCCATTGCCCTGGAGATCCCAACTGATTTTCTTCAAAGAGGCCTGCAAAGAGCAGACCCTGCTACCTATCAGAGAGCCTTTCAGCACAAGAAAATGATGTCGATCATAACCCGGAGAGCCAATTTCAGGAGACCGGGAAATGGAAAGCATTCTGATCCTTATGTTCAGGATCATTTCAGGATTAGAGGCCACAGCTGGGCGGATACCGGACCCCAGGAAACCCAAACAAGCTGCGCTGGAATGCAAACGACTAGTGGATTTAGTTTACTCAAAAGTTTCAGTAAATCCAAACCGATTTTTTCTTCTCTCCACTCCCACACCCGCAGTGGGTGCTTGGTTACCGCTGCACCCTCGGCGCGTTTAACAAAACGGAAACCCGCCGACCTTCCGAAGATCACCGGGAGCAGCGCGGCAGCCGCGGAAAGGATTGGGCTTAACTTTAGGAGGATCGAACCCTTTCCTCAGCGCGAGGCAGATGAGAGAGGAACGGGGGGGGGGGGCGCGTCCGCGGGCTTCAAAGGGAAGGAGTTGCATTGCCACAGGGGGAAATGCACCCACTGGCTCCGGAGATTAAGGAAGCCGGGCATAAAAATGGCGGGAAAGAAGAAGTCGAAATAGAAGAACTGCTCGTAAAAATACTCATAGAATAAATAACCTTCACATTTTGTTTATCGCAGTCAAATAGCCTCCCTTAGCCAAGACTCGGTCGGCTCAAAGATAATGTTTAAAAAGCCTATAATGTTCATTAAAAACAGTAATCCATTAAAACGTCATCTAACATAAAACTCAAACGGCGTCTAAAATGAATAACAGCCCTATACAACTCGCCCCATAAACTCGTCGGAAGAGGATCTTTCTTAAAGCAAGGCAGTCCCATAGATCGCAGCATCCAGCTGCTCGTCTGTCTTATAAGCCGCCTCGACGGAATCAAGTCTCTCTGAACTCCACCGCTGGGATCATCACTAAAGCCAAAGCCCTCCGCTTAAAAACTTAGCGCCCTGGGTGAACGCAGCCAACTGTTGCTCATCCACAAGCCACGGTTTAACATCGTGGCTGAATGCCACACGATGAAAACAAACCCATCCGGAGGGACTGCTTTCTAAGCAGACGCGCAAACGACTTCTAGCGAGAGCTCCACTTCTTAAACCTTACAGAAATTGCATTCGCACGACTTTTTTTAGCTATACAATTTGGGATGAACACCCTTGGAATGGTGGTGTTGGGAGTAGGAATGGATTTCCAGAGGAAAAATTGCAGACTTACAGGAGCCGGGAGCACTACTCAGGTGACCTTGAGGACACAGATAAACCTCCAAGTGCTTCAACGACCCTCTAAGTCCAGTTGCTTCCTGAAAAAGCACCTTTGGGACAACCATGACCTGGATGACTGAGAATCTCTACAGACCATTCGCACGACCCACTGAACTGCAGCTACCACGTGTTAGTTTTGTGTAGTGTGCGCACCCAGCCCGTGAGTTTACTGTTCAGTACATCTCGCGAATCCAAGCAAATGGACTGAGTCAACCACGGACAAACGTATCGTGTAAATGCATCCACAGGTTCTGCTGCATCAGTGTTCGCCCCCAAACTATGCACCCGTGGCTTGCTAAAATAACTCCGCTGACTGGCTTCCTACAGCCCACGTACCCTTACCCTACTAAAGCGTAATTCGTAAGGAGAACTCGGCCTGGGGGGGGGACAGACTGCATTTCCTTCACTTCAAATTCATCAGGCTCCCCCCAAAAACCCCACTCCGGCTTCGGCCGCTCTTAAGTCCCTGCGCTGCAACTCAATCGGAGCCCCAAGGACAAGCGCGGCCTCGGTGCTCGGGGGCGGCCCCCAAACACGAGACAGTGATGATCTGGCGCAGCGGGCGAACATCGCGTCCCGCCCCGTCCCCCGGCGACGCAATCGGCCTACAGGAGTGACACCCCCACCCCCACCCCCACCCCCGGTTGGAGGGGATGCTCGGGAAAGAGCCGCAGAGCAGCGAAGGGAGCGGACGCCTCTCCCTTCGCAACTCACCCCGCGATGTTACTCGTGGCGAACGGGGCTTAGTGCCACCGAAACAGCGGAGATGGCTCCGCAGGCGCCTCGCCGCATTTCCTGCAGCCACCGCGGCGATCTCCCCGCTTTCTCGCTTCCAAAGGCCGCTTCTGAAGAAAGTGATGTCATGGCTTTAAAACGGCGGGACTCCTCCCTGCATGCTGACCCGCGACAGCCAATGGGTGCCTGGTCCAAGCTTACTTGGCGCCAGATGTTTCTCTCCCGTTTAGCGGCAGCACCAGTATCACAGCTTCCTCCTGCTGCTCCAGGCCTAGTAAAGTGCCAGTAGCTCCACGATGGCGGTAGTAGCAGCCACAGTAGCAGCGTTGGGATTGCTGTGAGAGTCTTGACACGTTGGAAGGGACGAGCAAGGAGCTGAGGTGCTTTGTTAGCTTTTCATGTTGTTGAGCTCATCCCGGACCTCCTGTTTTTCCCTCCCATGGAGGAGCCTTCTCTGGAGATTTCTTAATTTCTTAAGCCACCAATCTTTTCATTATTAACCTGCCACACTGTTAACATGGTAATAAGGAACTTAAGTACCAAGCTTTAGGATGAACCCTTACAAGATTTAAAACAAAAGAGCTGAGATTCTAGAGACCACATGGGTCTTTTCAATGTAGGTTTGCAATTGTTCCTGGGAGTTATGGCTGCTAAGTCTAACTTAGGTTTAACATGACTTTGCACATGTATCTATCCTAGTTCAATATCATAAACCATGACCAGCTCTGACTTGTTCTCATAAAAGACCCTTTGCAGCAAGATCTCATGATTGCTTTTCAGGCTGTGATTAGATCTTTCTTTTTTTAAGGAGGTGGGACTACAGCTTGTTCCCACTGAGGGTTAAGAGTACAGGTAAGTAACAGGTTGAATCTTTACTAGAATGTCATACCTGGGATGCAAAAATCCGGATGACCACTAGATGGCAGTCAACACATTGAAACTTTCATTAAATGCAAATACTGTAAAGCTATTGTCTGGTTCCTACAAATTGAACTCTTGTTAGAAGGCCTACCTGTAAAAGTGGGTGCAGTCTTGCACTCCTGATGATTCACCTTAAAGGCATAGCTAGCAAAAGCAGATTGACTATATGAGGAGAGAAAAGCTGAATGCTGCCTAGCCCAGGATAGTAAGAATGGACCTTCCCCAAAATTCTTTAGATGCTTCTAGGCTTGACTTCAACTGTTGGAGACTTTGCCATACAGATAGTTCTTGATTTATGACTACAATTGAGCCCAACATTTCTGTTACTAAGCAATACAGTTACGTGAATTTTGCCCCATTTTACAACCTTTCTTGCCACCGTTTTTAAGTGAATCAATGCGGTTAATAACACGCTTGTTAAGTGAATCTGGCTTTCCCCATTGACTTTGCTTGTCAGAGGGTTGCAAAAGATGATCACATGACCTTGGTGCACTGTAACTGTCACAAATACATGCCAGTTGCCAAGCATCTGAATTTTGATTACGTGACTATGGGGACGATAGACAACGGTCATAAGTTTGAAAAATGGTCATAAATCACTTTTTTGGCATCGTAACTTCGGTCACTAAACAAATTTTTAGTTGCTTTTGCTATTCAAAGCTTCCATAACAAGGTCAACAACAATCCGGTACTAACAGCAGGATCTCAGAACTAGATCTCTTTGCATACCTACTACATACAGCTCCAATAATATACTTTTTAATAACCCTGCTACTTCTATCTATGCTTGCTATTGCATAATGTGTTATTTACCTAAGCTATTGGATAAGATGCAGTGAACTTTACAGGCTCTATTGCAGTATTTCTCAACCTTGACAATCTTAAGATGCGTGGGCTTCAGCTCCCGGAATTCTCAAGATCGAGAAACACTGTTCTACTGCAGGGCTGTCAAACTCGCGGCCTGCGGGCCGGATGCGTCACACGCAGGCCACACCCATGCCCGGTTTAGCGAAGGGGAAAAAGTGGCGATACGTCACGTGACGACGCAAGTTTGACACCCCTGTTCTACTGTCTCTTTCTCTCCTGCTGGTAAACTCTCATACCTCTTTTGAACCATCTATGAAATCGTGTGTGCCTATCTGGCTTAGCAGATCCTTAATTTTGCCTTTCTGAATCCCTTGGTATTTATACATCTCTTTAAAGCAGTGGTTCTCAACCTTTCTAATGGCGCGACCCCCCCGTGACCCCGCGACCCCCTCCCCTTCCCCTCCCC
>QLTV01003097.1:3320154-3343049 GCA_003457575.1 Thermophis baileyi
AAAGCGTTCTGCGCATGCGCAGAGGGTAAAAGAACCCAAATGGCGGCATCCGGGTGGGTGGGTGAAGTCTCCCGCTTGTGTCGCTACCGGCTATCCGGCGACCCGCAGGCACGGCCGAACCGGGAGCATTTCACCCCTGCAGTGACGGTGGCACCAAGATGGCGGGCTAACGCGCGTGGCGACCCCTGTGAAATGGTCGTTCGACCCCCAAAGGGGTCGCGACCCACAGGTTGAGAACCACTGCTTTAAAGCTTTGTGAAAACATGAGAGAATGGAGACGACCTCCTCCTTCTTATGAGATTAATGACCTATCTCATATACTGGGCTGTTATAGTTTATTTAACCATAGCTTGCAGAGGAAATCGTATTCTATTCTATTCACAAATTATAATTCCCAGAAATGCTGGGTCTTGTAGTTCCACTGCCTCCATTTTTATAATGGTGCTATCATACTTTGTTGATACTTGCCAAAATAGGTGGTTAACCACTTCACGTGTAAACATGCAGACAGCTTACAGCAATATGAGTTCCTCTCAGCTGACCAAAGTTCATTAATATGATGGTGAGAAGACAGTTCACCAAAATTTCAGCCTCTAGTTACAAGTCAGACATTGTTGAATGACAGCACTGATCATAAAGAACAAACATGTGTTGCTAAGCATAAAGCTTTATCCATTAATTTTTCTCAAGGGAATTGGACATATATATTAAACTATACGTGCATTTAAAAGATGGAGTGGCATTTAGGAATGCTTTGGAAATAATGTACCACACAGAGTGGATAGGGTGTATACTGCACATATAAGGTAAAGGTTCCCCTCGCACATATGTGCTAGTCGTTCCCTACTCTAGGGGGCGGTGCTCATCTCCGTTTCAAAGTCAAAGAGCCAGCGCTGTCCGAAGACGTCCCGGTGGTCATGTGGCCAGCATGACTAAATGCCAAAGGCGCACGGAACGCTGTTACCTTCCCACCAAAGTGGTCCCTATTTTTCTACTTGCATTTTTTTCATGCTTTCGAACTGCTAGGTTGGCAGAAGCTGGGACAAGTAACGGGAGCTCACTCCGTTACGTGGTGCTAGGGATTCGAACCGTCAAACTGCCGACCTTTCTGATTGACAAGCTCAGCGTCTTAGCCACTGAGCCACCGCGTCCCTGCACATATACATAGCAGCTAAATATTTCTGAGGCAGTGATAATAATTGAGAGTAAACATAAGCATGCTTCTTTGTACAGGGACCTAATACTAGGGAGTGGCTATAGCACTATGAAAAATGCTTCAAATTCCCCTCATTTCAAATTTCAAACAGCCACCTCTGCTGAAACCATCCTGGAATACTTCAAGCTGGGAAGAATGTTTTGAATTTGGAACATTTCCAAAAGAGCTCATTACAAAATATAGTAGTTGAGTTATGACCGTTTGTTCAGTGACCAGTTACAGCAGCACTGAATGCCCCGTGAAGTTAGGACCATTACAGTCCCTTCAGTCACATGATCAAAATTTGGGCATTTGGCAGCATATCCACACTTACAACAGCAAGGGTGTTTGCTGTTGCCTATCTTTCTCCCATCTATGCCCTTTTGGCCCCCTGAACCCACAGCCCTTGCCACCCTAGCTGGCTTTCACCATCTTTCTGCTGCTCCAAGCATACCCAACCTGGCCCTTTGCAGCGCCAGCTGCTGCCACACATGGCTTTCTTCCCTGGACAACACGTTTTCTCTCTAGATGGCCTCATGTGACCAGCAGCTACCTTGTGAGCAGCCAGGCCAAACAGTGACTGCAGCTTTGCACTGTGCTATTGGGCCAGGCTGGGGCCGAGTTTCATGCTATGAAGGGCTTCATGGTGCAAGTGCGATTCGAGGGCTTTTTGCAGCCTCAGAGCTTTGGCACACCAAGAGGCCCTTTTGAGCAGAACTGCTGGGCCAGTGGAGGTTTCCAAGGGTGGCTGCTATGGCTTCGTGCTGCAGATCAGGGGCTTCCTGCAGCCCCAGAGTGGTGGCATGCCAAGAAGCCCCAGAGTCTGTGGTTCTGGGGCTGTTTACCATCCTGCACGGTAGTGTACAGGGCAGCCAAATGGGCAGAGATGGGAAGGAATAGGCAGTTGGGAGTTGGAGGCAGCCCTGTACCTTACCGAAGCTCATGACTAGGAGAGGAGGGATCAAGCCCACAATGGCTTCGAGTGGGTGGTCATCAGCTAACAACTGGCCAAATTTGGTTATATTGGGTAGTACCGGGATTGCCATTGCTAAGTGATGCAGGCATGTGACATTCTGCTTTGCAACTGCATCACTTAGCAATGGAGCTTAGCGATGGATTCCCATCTCAGTTATGGTTATAAGTTGAGAACTACCTATAGACGCAACCATTTTGAATTGGAATCAAAACAGTTTGAATGTGAGCCATTTTGCACGGTATTCATTCAGGAAAAAAAACCCAAAGATTTTTTTACAGTTGTTTGTAACATTGGCTTCTATTTGAAGGCAGAGGAACAAATATAAGCTTTGGGATATGAAGGCATAGAACCAACACTTTGAGGGAACTCTGTTGATTCTCCATCAGTGCCTTCATCACAACCTAAATGTTGCCCTATATTGGATATAACAAAATGGAGAATGTAAGTAATATTGGTAAAATTTGACATTTCAAAAGTTTGCATCGAAAGTGAACAAGGAAATTATATTCGTCACCCTTTGAGTCCTTGGGTTCCAATGCAAGGTACGTAGTATTCTGTTTGCTTTCTCGTTCCATTTTCTACTCAGGGGGACAAATAATCATTTTTAAATTGGCTCTGCAATTTCTTCTCCCTAGAGAGTTTGGCAAAGGAACTAATTACATTCACACGATTAGAAGAGCAAGCTATAAAATGTATCCAGTATTTTTATTTTTATACTACAAGGGATTTATACACATTATAATGTAGAAGTGGAAAATTGCTTATACGGGCTTCAGTGCTAAAGGAAAAGAGGAAAAAAATCCAGCTGTGTGCACATTATACATCAACAGGCTAGTGTACAGTACAGTTAATAAAAAGCTCTGCTTTTAGCACGGCTCAGCCTGCGACTTCAAATACACTCCCAATAATTCAACTATGGAAAATACTCTAAGCCATTTCCTCTTATCAGGGCCTATGACTATGAATAAGGCAGAGGCTTTTGCTTTTTGTATTAATTGAACATTAAGATTTCCTATGTTTTTCTCTCTCCACTTATACCAGAAACCAAAAGGCATTCCCTGAAACGAGATCTGAAATAAGTCACTCAAACATGCTAAAGCTGCCTCTCACATGGTTTTCCAGATAGACATTAAATCTGGGCAAGATTTAATAGAGAGCTGGCAAAACACTGGAAGCCAAAAAGAGTTCAAGAGCAGCAGCAGATGCTTTATCGGACAGGAGACAGTTTTTTTTTTCCTATCTCAGTTGATAGCGGCTGGTTCTGAATTCCCATTGGTTGCAGGTTCATCTTTCTTATTGTCCTCCAACCTTGATCCACTTGTCACAAGATGCTGCGTATTCTAATAGAGATAGATAATTGATCCTGTAATTTTTATAATGATAATACAAATTGCAATCATATTAATGCATTAGCCAACTAAAAAAGTAAAAATGCATTAGCCAACTAAAAAAAATAATTCAACCAGATATCAATAAGGTGTTTTTTTCTTTCTGGATGTTATGAAAATAAGGAGGATTCAGAGATACACAATCTGTATGCAAAATTTGTCTATATTCTAAGCAAGTCAACAAATAAAGCAGCTGAGAAGACATTTCAAGAGAAATTGCTTGAATGTTTACCAACTGAAACTCTGGCAATTCAAAGGCTTCCACCACCTGCCAGTTCTTAACCCTCCCAATACTACTACCGACCAGCTGTGCTGTTTTTTGGGGGGGGGGGAGAAGGGGGAGGTAATGATCCTTTCCTCAAACTTTCCCCCAACCCATGCAGTGAGCAGATGGCTAATCCCCTTGACAAACAAAACTGGCTCCTCATTTTCTTTATGGTCTGCCTGTGTATATGAAAAGGCTGGCTGGCTCTTTTCAAGGAGGCCTTTATAGAACAGGCTGTTCTAACAGTAACACTTGGCAACTAGCTACCCCTAAAACAAAAGAAGCCCACCGGAGGAAATCCTCCAAACCTAGCACAGTACCTGCGCTGATGGCTCTTGTGGAGGTTCTGATGGCTCTTGTGGAGGTTCTGATGCAAGAAGTGTAATTTGTCTGGGAAAACCTCCCCTTCCTGCCTGTGTTGGGAGTCCTTGTCGAACGGAGTCTTCATCTGAGCACACAATTATGGGAGCTTCAGCCACATTTTTGCTCAGTTGGTTCTCAAGGGCAGCAGAAGCATCAGCAAGCAGAGGAGAAGGGGGACACTGCATACCATCTCCAACAACATCCAAATCCTATCAGAGAACAACAAAGAAGCCCATTTGGGGTTGGGGGAACACAGTGCCGGCCACTAGGTTTTTCCTTCCTCCCAACCAATTTGTGTGTGTACATACACCATAGGAAGGCATAAAAATCAGCCCGCCTTTTTAATTAAAAAGGATGAAAAAAATAACTTTTGGCAGTCTGACTAAGCTTCATTTCATTTAGAATAGTCCTCAACTTACAACCATTTGTTTAGCAACAATTCAAAGTTACAGCAGCACTGAAAAAAGTGACTTATGACTGGTTTTAACACTTATGACTGTTGCACCATCCCCATGGTCACATGGTCAAAATTTGGATGCTAGGCAACTGGCATGTATTTATGACAGTTGCACTGTCCCAGGATCATGTGATCAGTCTCTGTAACCTTCCCAGCCGGCTTCCAACAAGCAGAGTCAATGGGGGAAGCCAGATTTGCTTAACGATCACATTAACAATTGCAGTGCTTCGCTTAACTCTGGCAAATAGGTTGCAAAATAGTGCAAAATTAATCACCTAACAATTGCCTTGCTTAGCAACAGAGATTGTGGGTTCTATTGTGCTTGTAAGCTGAGGACTACCTGCATTCTGCTAATACAGGTAGGTTTGCTGGGTGGGCTTGCTGTCTCCGTTTCCCTATTAAAAAAAAGTGAGATGAACTTAAAAGGGGGCATTTATAGATCCAGAGCAGCCAGTTTGTTGAGCAAGACTTTCCAAGTATACAGATGCCAGGTGCATCTACTGATTATAATGAAATGGATTTTAATAAAAAAAATATGTTCTCCAGAAGATTGCCTCAAAAATACAAAACAATATTTAGGAAGATATTTTTAAATGATTGGGCAGATGATAAATGTCTTCCTATTAGGATTAATACAAAGCACTGTATTAAAAACTACAAGTAGTCCTCGACTTACAACAGTTCATTCAGTGACTGTTTGAAGCACTGAATAGAACTGAAAAAAAGTGACCTATGACTGTTTCTCACACAACTGTTGCAGCATTCCCATGGTCAGGTGATAAAATTCAGAAGCTCGGCAACACTCATATTTATAACAATTGCAGTGTCCCAGGGTCACGTGATCACTTTCTACTACTTTCGACAAAGTCAATGGGGAAACAGATTTACTTAACAACCATGTACTAACTTAACAACTGCAATGATTCACTTAACAATTGTGGCAAGAAAGGTCATAAAATGAGGCAAAATTCACCCAACTGTCTTGCTTAGCAACAGAAATTTTGGGCTCAATTGCGGTCATAAGTCAAGGACTACCTATAATAAAAATGCACTCTGTGGACAGAGTAGAAAAAGGTTTTAAGAATTCCAAGATACAAATTTTAACAGTCTCATTTTTCAAAGACAAACCCTCCATCCCTCACCAACTGAATACCATTATAAGTCAAATAATTTCATTTTAAAGAATTATAAAGGGGATAGGAAATGTGATAGTAAGTGGCCTACCCATTGTTGTACAAGTAGCATTAGAAACACTTAACTTTCACTGCCTATGGGAAATTATTAAGAACTGAACCATATATTCAGAAAAGCCATGTTACACACCCTGAGAGCATAGTCGTCTTCTCCTGTTGGGTGTTTTACACATTGGATGAATAGAAAAAAATGACTATTTCATTCTGTAACTCTGATTATCTTACTTTTCTTAATTGTTTACCTCTCTTTTGCTTTCAATCTCTCACAACATAAAGTTTGATACAAGTACTATATGTATTTGCATTTTCCCTATATCCTTTGATATGTAGGCTCATGCCCAGCTCAGGGGTCTTCTGCAATGCCTCGTAAGATACTTACATCACTGAATTCCAGTGGCAAACTCTCCGTGGGGCAGAGTTCAGCTGCACTCAAGTAGAGATCCGTGGAAGCAGCTTCCAGTTCCTCAGGAACACACAGTACCTGCTCAGGAATATACATCTGAGGCGGTAGCTGTAGATGGAGTGGGCAGCAGGGGTTTTCAGAAAGGTTTACAGGCACTGGTTTGCTGCAGGGTGCTTCTTCTGACCCTTGGCACAATTTAAATAGGAGTTGATTGGTGTCCTGGCAAATATCTTGACGATGGAGGAGTCAAGGAAATTTGGCAAAATTTGCAATGCATAGGAGGTATAAAAAGTAGACCTTTAAACAAGTCAATTGACCTTGGAAACACACAGTATGTAAACTAGGGAAATAAAGAGGAACTTTACTACTTTTTTCCTTGGAGAATCTTGTATGTGTTAGAAAATATTGGAGTTAAATATGAGCTCTGTAATACATTAACATAATCTGTTAACCAATATTAAAAATCAACTTTTGATTTAGAACTGGGGTATTGTTCTATACTAGTCGACCAATTCTGTACTCTAACTTCAAAATAAAAATAGGTGTCTAAACTACACAAACGTTGAACTTTTAGTAGCAACACATTTATACGTAACTGAAAATGTAATTTCCTGCAAAAAAATTAAATTTACAACAGAATTTAGCTCAGTCCACAAGCTTCCGACTAATACCATAGCATAGTGAATTCTAAATATTACTTTTTGCTGGCCTAAAAGTTAACATTAAGCCTTTTAGAAGAGGCTTTTTTCATACACATTCACACATCAGACTGAAGTGATCCAAACAATTTGGTTTTAATTCAGGATGTGGTTTAACTGTAATTTTGTGAGGTTTTATTGTTGCTTCCAACTGAATTGACTGTTCCACTTTAATTCTGAAGCTATGGAACAGCCAACAGACCATAGGAAGTCACTTCTTTGGGCTCCTGCTTGAAACCAGAGGCTACAGCAAGCCACCAGCCTTGATTCAGGGCCAAGAAAAGCACAAAGGTGGGAAATCTTTGGGCCCTATTGGGACAGATTGAGTTTTGATAATACTCATGAATAGCTTACACTTATACAAGGGGGAAAAAACCTTTGATGGAAAATCATTTTAGTGAAGAGTTTGGTGGAAGCTGGGATGATGGCTTTAAATCAATCACAGTAGTACACATTACCACGTTGTAAGTGGATTCTTGTGAGATGGTCGGCTACATAAATTTGATTAATAAATAAATAACTGTCCACACAGCCACATTCTGCACCAAGTGAAACTCCTGGATGCTTTTCAAGACCAGACACATGACAGCATGTTGCAATGATCCATTCTGGAGGTGACCAGGGCATGAATGATAATGAGTGCAGCCTCATGGTCCAGGAAGGGGCACAGCTGGTACACAATACAAAACTGTACAAAGTGTCTCCTAGCCATGGCTGTCCCCTGCTCCTTGAGCAGGAGCAGAGTCTAGCAGGACCCCCAGGTTGTGCAGTGGGTCTCTCTGGGGCAATAAAACCCCATCCAGTACCAAAGATGTTGAATCACATATCAAAGCTTTGGAGTTTGACTGTTTATCAGGAATTGAGTTTGTATCAAACCTGGATGGTGGCAAAAAGAATATTAAGAAATATTCCAGATATCAAAGGAATGGTTGTCAGAAATGTGTAATCTATCTGTTTTGGTAAAGAAGATATTTTCTACCAATCAAACGATGCAGCAATATGTTACTATGGCAGAGATTCTGTGATTAAAATTGATACTATTTTAAGATATTTGTACTTTTAATTTTTTTTAATGTTTTATTTTTAAGATTAAAGATTTTGTTAAAAAATAGATATTAATTTCAAAAAACTCAAACGTGTTTAATTGGTCTAATTATGAGAAGTATTAATACTAACACCAGTGAGAAAAAGGATACGAATAAGGCAATGTCTTGTCATTGGGAGAGACTGGTTGGAACATCGAACATCATCTACAAAGGCCAAACACCTCTGGCTAGAACGGGTAGTGTGTGCCTGGAAGGTACAAACCAAACACAAGGTAATATTTTAGAGAAGCCACTGTTTTAATATGAATTCTTTCAGTCATACATCAGCCTCTGAAATATACACATCAAATCCTCCTGTGTTTTCATAATCACACAAGACTGAACTTATTAATAGCATAAAAAGCAGGCTAAAAAGTGCCTCATCGTGAAGGAGTTTTACTCTTCCAAAATTGATGTTCCCTTGAAAACACTTGGTTTTGAATTCTGCACGGGGCAAAGAGCTTGCACATATCTGGAAATTAAAGAGTTACTTTCATTTTTATGCTTTGCTTTCATAAAATAATCAGGCACACAATTTCTATCACCACTGGACCAAACAGAGAAGCAAGTAACTCAATTACCTGCTGGCCAGCACCCTCTGTAGCCAGCATTCTGCGTTCCTTCAACTGCCGATGTAAGAGAGCCTCCACACCATAGCGTTGTCGATAACGCCTTAAGTATTTCAACTGCTTCAAGTTTTCACGTTCTTTAGACAGAAGACCCTCTGGGCCTGTCAGGAGACTGCTACCTGGAAGACATTAATAACGCATCCTCAATGTAGAATTAAAGTATTATACCCTTCTACTACAGATCAAGAGAGTTCTTCTGGGAGTTTACTCATTCTGCTTTGGGAAAGAAACTGCTTTAGCCCAATTCTTACAGATTTGATTGTTGCTTCAGAGAAGAAATACAAAATGATCACCATAATTCTACTGCAGGGATGAGCAACCTGAAGCTTCCTTTCACTCCGCATTGTATTGTTATTTCAATAGTGTGATTTTCAATGTTAGGTTCCCTACTTCCATTACATTCTCTCCCCACCCCCACCCCTCTCAGCCTTAAGGCCTAAAATGGCTCCTTTGGGATCTAACGCTAGCCCGTTTTGGAAGAATTTTAAGGTTGGGAATTGGTCAGATTGGAAGGTTGTCTTGCGTCCCCCAACCCTTGAAATGCTGCCCATCCCTGTTCTGTAAAACTATGATGTCTGTAAGGTTCTACTACTCTGAGAATAAATGTAGCACTTCACAAGATTTTAAAAAGGTAAGTAAAAAAGGTGCAATCTAGAGGAAGCACCATCTTCCAGCAGCGTTGTCATGGAAGACTTTTAGGGTGATGTTTTCAGAACACATATTTCAAAAACTCTACTCTGTAATATATATAAAAGCACTGTTAGAACTAATTAAAATAACTTTTGAAACAATTAAATGTTTCCTTAGCTAGTCTCATAGGATAACTGACTGGTGATATTTATGCAAACACTTTCTCTTCATGAAATAATGAAGTTTTTATTAATTATAGGAGCCAAATATTCTCTTATGATTACAACAGGTCTCTGAATTCAGACATATGGTATATGAAGCTCTCTTTCACTCGTGGCTACAATGCAGTTCTCCTATTTTTAGGAACAGATGGTGCTCAAATGCTGAACATTTCTAATTAATCTGAACATTACCTTAATAAGTACCACTTCAAGTAAATATTAACAGGCAAAAAAGATATCAAGATCTACAAAAAAAGTAGTCCCCAAGCTCTAAGCTCTTGGTAAACTGCTTCTGATAGCTGCTCTAATGAATTTCACACCAAATTTTGTGATGTCTTCAGCTTATGGTCAGAGTTGTAGCCATTTACCTATGGCTTCATGTTCCACCTTCCGGCTGTGCAAATACCGGCGCTTCTTCTCTTTCAGAAGGTGCTGAAGCCGTTTGAACTGATCAATATACAGAGACTGTAGCCGGATCAGTTTTTCTCGCATGATCAGTGCCACCTCCTCAGCCGTATACACACCAGCATGTCTGCACAAACAGGATCCAATCACAACTCATCCTCTCTAATCATTAACATGGAGAATCACCTAAAGCAGTGTCAGGTAACAAAAGTAAGCTATTTAAAAGCAAAGAAATCAATCAGCAAGACCTGTGACCTTCAGCAGGGAATATTTAATACAAAACATTTTGAAACCACAATGCTGACTTGAGTAAGTTCAACACAGTATCTCCTGGAGTACCCCTCAAGAGCTTAGGAGCAACACATCTACAGCTTACAGTACTGTCCTAAGTACAAGTAATGATCTGAAATATTTTTGTACATTTTAAAGGATGAGAAAATATGAGATGACAGCTTTCAAAAATGCATTCTACAAGGCCTTCTCTAGCAATTGTTTATAATTTTCAGTTAGTGTAAAATGTGGTTGATACATTACCCAGTTGCTGCTTAATTGCACACCAGAACATATGGCAAATTACACATGTGGAACTCCACAAGTTACGTAGAAATATTTGAAATTTATGGGGACATAAGTAAAGTCATAAATGAAGAAGTTATGGACTAATATGCTTTTCATAAGTGCCTCAGAAAAAAAGGGCAGGCCAAACAAAACATCAGATGTAGATTAATGATCAACATTAATTTGCTTTCATTCAAAATGATCAAAATATTCAAAATATGTATTTATGAGTACAGGGTGGACTCGAGGGTTTTGTGGACAGAGTAGGACTGATGAAACTTAAGTCCTCTGCATGCCACTAACCACAACTTACAACCATCAGTCAGTAGGCCCAATGAGGGGATACTGCACTTTATAGTTTAAGAACATTTGAACATTATATACCCCATCATCAACTATTCTGGTGCTCCTAAAGAGTAATAGTCAAAATTGATGCTGGGAAGAATGACCCAAATTGTTCTGGAGGAGGAAGGATTATGCTAAAGCAAGAACTTTGTCTTTGAAAGCTCATACTCAGTGAGCTTTCAAATATTTTTTGGGGGAAATGAACTATCTCTACTGCACAACTTTGCAGCAGTAATTCACACCACCTTACTCAAGAAACTTACTTTAAAGGATCCTCTTGGTCACTATCAATGCTATCTGCTTCACTATCAGGATCACCTCTCCATGTCTGATCCACAGTAAGAGGCTCCTGGTCTCCATCACTCCAGCTGTCTTCATCTGGAAAAACAAAAGAGAAGAAAAATATGTTGACAGTCTACATTCTTTAGTAAAATTAGTGTAATGTCATCAATATAAACTAAAACAGAGCTACCAAAGTGAAAATCTCATATGAACATGCACTTCTATAAGCTGATATAAGCATGTCCATCGATCAGAACAGTAGGATATCCATAAAATACTCATTTAATCATAAACTCTGCATTAAAACTAATCACTAGAGCAGTGATGGCGAACCTTTTTTGGCTCGGGTGCCAAAAGGGCGCGCGCGCGCGCACGATAGCATGCGCGTGCGTGCCCACACCCATAATGCAATGCCCTCCCCCGCGCATGCGCACAACCCCCACGCATGCGCACAACCCCCACTGCCCCCCGTGCATGCGCACAGGCCTCACTGAAGTCTCCGGACTTCCTGTAGGCCCGTTGGGCTGTTTTTTGCTCTCCCCAGGGTTCAGGAAAGCCTCCTGAAGCCTGGGGAGAGCAAAAAACGGCCAAATGGGCCAATTGGAAGCAGGCCTTGCACACCTCGGCCCATTTCTTCTGCAGCCGGCAATGCTTTCCTGAAGGCCTCTCTAGCCAATAACAGAGCTCCGGATCGATCTGGAGCTCTGTTATCAGTTGCAGAGGCCTTCAGGAAAGCCTTGCTGCAGAAGAAATGGGCCGAGGTGTGCGAGGCCTGGCTGCAACTGTCCAAAGCCGAAGAAGTTCCTGACGACCTCTGACAGCGAAAAGGAGACTGAGGGTTACGCACAGAAGTGAACTTCCGGTTGGCCCGTTGGCCCGTTTTCGCCATCCCCAGGCTTCAGGAGGCTTTCTTGAAGCCTGGGGAGAGCGAAAGAGGCTGAATATCAGCTGGCCAGCGTGCACATGCACGCTGGAGCTGACACAGGGTAACACCTCGCGTGCCCTCAGTTATGGCTCCGCGTGCCACCTGTGGCACGCGTACCATAGGTTCGCCATCACTGCACTAGGGCATCATCGGAAAATCTCACCTATTTACTTAAATATCAGACCAATACATCCATAATATAACCTTGATTTGGCAAGAACAAACCTAGCACTATACTCAATGTATTTATTTGGTCATCTTATTTGGCAGAAGGAAGAGATTCTTATGTGGTTGAGGTTTTTTTAAGTATAAACCATAAAGACCATTCACAAATTCAGATCACCTCCACATCTAATTTTAACTATCCACCAATTAATATATGCTGCATCCATTATCAACTTAATATGTTTAATTTCTTCCATTCTTCATCCAACTACCTACAGGGAAGTGAAAGCAAATTCTTTTTAGAAAACTGAGTTGGCTACTTGCAGAGAGCTCTCAAATTAAGGCTGAGATCTCTGTAAAAACAAACCAAAGGCACAGGATGCCATCCTGATACAGGATATTCTTATCTTTTACAGCTTACTCAGAAAAATGTATTTTCTGAGTGTTCGGATTATTCTGCAAATGGTCCATATAATTTATAGGATTCATCAGTAAACGTATTATGTTAAATGTAACTTCCCTCTAGAGCAATTCCTAAATTAAACAATGTAACCAAAACAACAAAATATGTATGCTTAACGACTTCTGAATACAGAGTCAATGCCCTTTGCTAAAATATAAATTTGTGACTTCTCAAGATATGTAAGCTGAACCTATTATTAAAAAACAGTAAAGGGAAACATAAATGCATGTAATTAAAAACATTTTAACCTATTACTGGGTGAGACTGAACATTATCTGCTTCCATCTTTTCTCTGGATTGCTTTGTTTTAAACTACTTATTGAAAGAGATTTGTTAGAATATGATCAAGCTATATAAAATTCAACCTTTGCATCTACTTTTAAAAGAATAAAAAATACCCAAGATAACATTATCATCTCTTCCACTTACCCAATATCCTGCTGCCCTCACTACGGTTATTTTCTGCAGTTTGAGAGCCCTGCTCCGTCTTGGCATAGGAACTCAGCTGACAGAGAAGAGACTCTCTCACAGGGCTAGGATTAGACTTCTTCATTTGAGCCTGTAAGGCCAGCACGTTTCTGCGAGCATGTTCAGCACAGAATGACACACTAGGTAGAGGGGTGAAACAGCAAGTTATGCATTGTAATTTCCAAAATAGCTAACAAAGAAACGCTTCCATATTGTTTAAAGGTCCACTAGAAGACCTCCAAGGTCACTTCCAACTCTGTTATGTAGGAATCAATAAAGTGAATATACCTGGAAGTTGCTGTTTGGGAGATGTTGCACTAATCACTCCTGGTTACATGCTCATCTCAGTCCCACTTTCTTTGCTTCCTTTTCCTACTAGGCTAGACTGCCTTTACCTGTCTCATCTGTTTTCTTCCCCTTAATGAAATCAATCTAAGTTCTTCCCAAATCACTTACAGCTCTCTACCAGATTCCCTGCTACCATCCATTTCCTTTTAACAGAAAAAGATTTTTTCATTAAAGTACACAAGTCTTTTACACTAGAGTGTAGTATTATTGCAATAGTAATACTATTGTACTCTCATAGTACAGGTAGTTTTCGACTTACAATAATTCATTTAGTGACCGTTCAGTTACAACAGCACTGAAAAATGACATGACTGTTTTTCAGTTACAACCTTTGTAGCATCCCCATGATTATGTGATCAAAATTCAGATGCTTGGGCAACTGGTTCATATTTATGACCGTTGCAATATCCGGGGTCATGTGATTATTATTTTTTTTTGCAAACTTCTGACAAGCAGTCAATGGGGAAACCAGATTCACTTAACAACCGTATTGTTAACTTAACAACTGCAGTGATTCACTTAACAAATGTGGCAGGAAATGTTGTAAAATGGGGCAAAACTCCCTTAACAAATTCTCACTTAACATAATAAATTTTAGGCTCAATTGTGGTCGTAAGCCGAGGACTACTTGTAGTAATATAGGGCTATTTATTGCTAGTCCTTGACTTGTGACCATCTGAAGTTACAAGGATCTCCCTGGGGGTACTTATGACCTAGTTCTGAAGTTCTGACAGCCGAGGGCCCCCAGAGTCACATGAACACCTTCTGGGCACTCAGCAACCAGCCCACATTTATGGCTGATTGTAGCGTCCCAGTCCCACGTGACTTGTGTTTTACATCACTTTTGCCAAAACCATTTCTTTCAGGTTTTCTGCAAAACTGGCCACAGCAAACCACTGGTTCGCTTAATGGCCATAGCGTTTGCTTAACAACTGCCACAAAAAGGTTATAAAATTGGATCAGTCATGTGGATTACCCAATTTACAGATGTCACAACTTAGGACCGTGATGGACAGGCTCCATTATGGTCGTAAGTCAAGGACTACTTGTAGTTTATATTACAAATTAATAATGTTTAAAATGTTTTAAAGGCCCATAAAGTTATATTTTAAAGATGGTAACGAGAACTTTTTCTTTCCTCTGGGGGCAGGGAGGTGTCTGCTACAGCTATCTGCTAATCTTACTTCCTAACTCTGAATCTGCATGTGTTCTCAAGGCTTTCAGGAGAACTGATGGAATTTCAGTGGAAGCCATCACTTCACTCGAAAGCAGGGGTCACCAAAACTGGGCCGCGTGAGTGATAAGCAAGCACACGCATGCAAAGCTCCACTTGCACAAGTGGCAGGCAAGTGCATGCGCACGAAGCTCCATTCGCTAGTGGTGGGCCTTTGCACTCGCACGCAAAACTCCACTCGCATGAGCGGAGGGCACTTGAGTGGAGGGTGCGAAGCTCCATTCACGTGAGTGGGAGCTTCACGTGCAAGCACCCTCCATTCGCGTGAGCAGAGCTTCGCGCATGAGCACAAGCACCCTCCGCTCAAGCATCCTCTCCTTGCATGAGTGGAGCTTTGCGCATGAGCAAAAGTGCATGCCGCTTGTGTGAGTGGAGTTTTGCGCACAAGCGAAAGTGCCCGTCGCTCATGTGCAAAGCTCCATTGACACGAGTGGAGGGCATATGCACCCGTCATTTGCACCAGTGGAGCTGTGTGCACACACGCGTCCACTTCCCATTCACTCCCCCCCTGCGCTGGGCCGCCAAGCTGGTAAGGTTGGGGACTACTGCTCTAAAGCATTTCTTTAACATCATTTAAAGTTGTCAGCAAGCAAACCTTAAGGAGTCTTTTTCCTGTAGGCCAAAGGCAAGGATTCCATAATGAGACTAGCGCATTTGGCAGTTCACATTTAAACAAAGCACTCATAAGAGTGTGTGGAATGTAGAATCATGATTAAACACTGAAGCAGGCAATTTGGATGTTGCCCTCAAGCATTTGGAAAAAAAAGGAACCAAAATGAAGAGGACCACTATATGGTACAAATTAGAAAAGGAACAATAAAACATTGCTTTCCAAGTTGCTAAACATACTTCCTTCAAAATAAAAATGATATACGCTCTTCTTATAGTAGCCTTCCCTGACTGGGTGCCCTTGAGTCTATACTTCCATAATCCCAATACATCTAAAGGTCTCCAGTTTGGATTATTAACATGCTCCAGTTCTCAAAAAATACACATTATACTTAAAGGTCTATGTATTGAAGTCTCCAGTCCTCTTCTAGGAAAGCTGCAAACTCAGAAATCTATACAGTACTTTCATATTCAACTTGTGCTACTTGAAATTGAGATGTTTGTGGCTTTCCAGACACTACAGATTGGGATTCCCATTTTCCTTGACCAATGGCCAATACAGGTGTGCACTGACAGGAACCAGATTTCAACAAGGTCTGAGAATCACATACACATCATAAACATTTATCAAGCAGGTGTCTACATTCCACCAATAGGAACTTGTTTTTGTTACATGACTCAAGAACCTATTCCATTATTGCTAATTATTGGATTAGACTAGTAAGAGCTTACAAATGAGCAAGTTTCAAACAAATTGTGATTTAATGAAATGTTTTAACTGTTAGTTAAAATGGAAATATATGTTTCTGTTTTATTCCTCATGATTGTGGAGAGTAAAGGGTAAAGGAGAATGTATAAACAAAGGCTTGTGACTTGAAATTTAATGCTAAAGAATTCAGAGACAGCCATTTTTTCCCAAAGAATCCCAATTTGCTGTGAAAAAAGGTGAAACTGGCACAAGTAAATGGCATCCATCATTCTTTGTTCCATAATCCAGAGTACATGCTTTGCTTTTGTCCTCAGCCATGAAACAAACCATCACATTCCAGAGGTTTTTTTCGGCCCAAACTACCAAACATGGTTGTCAGCAAAACTAGGAGAAAACTCTGTATGCTGCTTTAAATTTCTGTACAAAAGGCAGGATATAAATTTAATGTAATAATTTAAATAAATGCTCCTGTATCTTTCCTAATTATTATTTCATCTAAGTGCACAGTGGCTCTCGTGGTTAGGATGCTGGGTTGGAAGTTAACAAGCCCGGGTTCGAGACCTGAGTGCTGTGTGCTGCCATAGGGTAGGGTGAGCTCTCTTGTCCTTTGCTCCAGCTCTTGCCAGGGATGTGAAAGGAGGCCCCAACTGGGCGTCCACCCAGGCAACTGTGATGTCACTGGCTAATCCTTTCAACCCGGAAGTGCCTCGGTGCTTGTTCCCACATGAGTGCAAAAATTTTATCTAAGTCTATATAACTGTGTTGTAAACAATGCTTCAGGACTCCATTTATATTTTTCTAAGAGCCTTTTAAAGAATGTCAATTCAATTGTAAACCTTTCAAGGTGGACCATGTCAGGAAACAGACATCTCAAGAATGAGAGATTGACTTGGCTATAAGAGAATTTGAAACCCTGATATTTTTCCTTTCTTCCTTCTTGTAGCCAGCGAGTGAAAGCAGAGTCAGTTTAAATTCCTTTCTAATGTTTTTTTATTTCTAATCTCTTCATTTACCAGGCTTCAGGTAAACAGTTTTGTAACTTTCACTGCATTTCTCAAAGATCTCTGTACAGTAGTTCTACACAGCAATCCAATCAAAGGCTTTGAAAAACAAAGACTGAAGTTTTAAATGTTTAATAATTTAGAAATTGGGTAAACATTTATTTAGTAATAACTCTAGCTTATTTAAATGTGCTATTTTGTATACTATTCATTTTAATCAGTTAACTATTAACTTTGTACCAATCTTTAAGCCTGTGATTAGCACTGAGCTAGGTCTGTAAGACAAACTTGACTTTGGATGTTTTGGGAGGAAAACTGTGCAACTGTCCAGCTACCTCAAAGTTGTACATGGGTATGTGACAACTCCTTATTTTTAATCAACAGATGCTCTGGAATTATTTGAGAAGTCTAAAATATGAAAATGTTCTTTAGAACATGGGTCCCCAATTCCTGGACTGTGACCCATTTGGAACTGGGCTGCACAAGTGTGCAAAGCTCCATTTGTGCAAGCATGCTCGCCTGCTGCTTGCGTGGAACCATCCCCTCTTCCCCTCCCCGCCGCCGCGAAGGTTGGGACCGCTGCATTAGAACAAAGAAAGCTGCCTCATGTGAAGTACAGATATTGCTCATCTATTTAAATACCATATTTCCTGATTGGCATTGATTTTCAAGAGCATTCCCTATCTTCATCCTTTCTCAAATTTCCTTGGAGATGCCAGATTGAACCTGAAATCTTTTTGTACTGTATATGTTAACATGCAACTCTTACCAGTTAATGTTCTGTAAAAAACAAATCTGTGAACACAATACAAATGGGTTTGCATCCAGTCTTGACAGAGGATGATATAATTGCATGAATGTAACTTTAAGGCATTCCAGAATTATTCTATGCATATAGTAGTCTATTATTTTCATTAGACCTATGATACAAGAAGTGTTTATGATCGGCTCCAAAGGCTGAGGAAGAGAGAAGACAAAATTTCAGCTCATCTCTAGAGATAATGTGAACGTATGGAATGCATACCCATCTTTCTTCTCCGGCTTGGGAGCTGCGTTTGGGCACCTCCTGCCATTCTTAGTGGAAATATAGCTGCACTGCTTGAAGGGTGCATTCCTGTCTTCAAGGATGTGTTTAATGCAGAACTCGAGTCCTTCCAAACGAGGCTGAGAGCATGGACGGTGAGCAAAGGCACAGGACAAGGTTTCTTGTGGCCTTGGCACAGGAGTGAGCTGCCCCCGACTTGAAGGCAAAACATGAATGCGAATTCTGTTCATGCCAGTGCCTGTAAGGAACATGTTAGTACAGATTTGAGATAAGAAAAAAAAAAAGAGTGTCACTTCTGCTACTATAAAAATCCCTTTGTTCCCAACAAGGTTATTTCGGTTTTCCTTCTGACTATCAAAGCTTTCCTCGTGATCAGTCTTGAATCACCAAAGATTCCATATTTCAGACTTATACAACTACCGGCAATCCGTGGATTCACTGGACCCTAAAACAATTCACACCACCCCGACCAGAACCCCGAAAAGGCTATAAATGTAAATAGACTCTTGCGACTTTTCCTCTTTTCCCATCCCAGTTCCTCAACTGGCTGGGCATTACCTTATTCCCTCCCCCCCTCCCTATTAACCCTTATTATTATTATTATTATTTTTAAACCGCTTAAACAGCTGCGGCTCCTGTAACTAAATACCAGATAAGATCTTTTTACAATGGCGAGGATCCTCACGGAACGCCGGGGGAAACGACGGAGATTCTTCCTAACCGTAACGTATTTAAAGTTCATACAAAACATGTTCCCTCTTTTACCCTAAAAGGGATAAAAGGCTTCGCCCCCGCCGCCGCCGCCTTTCTGTTCTCTGCGCTTCGAGAGCTTAGCTTAATTCAGACACGCGGGGGCGAAGCCTTCCCCAACCCAGGCGCTTCTCGTTCCCCCTCAAAGGGGACTCTGGTCCCTCGGCCATATACGATTCCCCAGGAGCCGTTTGGCAAGAGCGAGAGGAAAAGCCATCTTGAGGGGGGGGAGCCCCAAATCCGCCCTCACTTTTTTTTTTTTTTTTTTTTGTTCGTTCCTTTTCTCTCCCCCCCCCCCCCCCCCTCCCTTTTTTTTTTTTTTTTTTTTGGTCAGCGCAGGAACAGCCGCCATCTTACCTTCCTCCTCGCGCTCTGGCTCTCAGCAGGGCCTCGAGCTCGCTATCGCCAGCCAATCCGGAGATGACGTAGACCAGGACGGGATTGGGTAAAGGAAATGTCATTCGAGCCGGTGTAGGGGGGTGGAAGAAGGCGGTCAGAACCGCTCTTGGATTCCTCACTAGGGAAAGCATTGGAGGGAAACTGAAGGCGTCAGGCTTTTTAACGGTTTATTTTTTTTAAATGATCCCGATTTAAATTATTTTGACTGTTTTATGGCCTTTTAATTTCATTGCAGTAAGATGCTTTGAGGGCTAATATAAACAAAGTATTTTATATTAAATATACTTCATTAGATATGAAACAGACCAAGTTTCCACCCCCCTCCGCCACTCTGCTAAACAACTAATTCCCACAACACTGTCAAACTAGTAAGGCTGTATTACTATTCTTCTCATCTTTCCTATTTCCTATCTCCTTTTCTATTTATGACTTTGTTGCTTGTATATTGTTTTATTTAGTTTCCTAGCATGATTTATGTTGATTGCTTATTTAGTATCATATGATTTATGATGAATATTTTTATGACGACTATGATGATTGATCACTTATATCTTTTATGTACACTGAGAGCTTATGCACAGAAGACAAATTCCATGTGTGTCCAATCACACTTGGCCAATAAATAATTCTATTGTATTTAAGCAACTGAGTTTGGTATTCTACTCAAGCAGGACGGAATTTAACATACAGGAAGATAGGATTCCATCTCATGAAGCTGGAACTGCTGACGTGTTAAGATCAATTAATGGAATGTCCATTAATGGCTGACGTGTTAAAATTAATGGACACCACCTTTGGCAGGACTAACTCAAACTTTTTGGGAAAAAAAATTTTTTTTGCTTGTCATACCATTAATATTGACAAGTTTGTGGTATTTAATTGAAATCTGCTTCCTATAATTTAAGCCCATTATTCCATACCCTGTATGACATGAGAATAGATTTTCCAAGTGTTCTTGTAAAGCTCCGTCTTTATTTCCTTGCACCTCCCAAAATCAGGTGGCATTCAGTCCCTTAAATTTTTCATTGCCTTCCAGTTGTTACCATACTATACCATACTATAATCCCTTAATCTTCAACCAGCATGGGCCACAGTTGGAGCATATCAGTATGAGATTAATGTGCCTGCATGCAGATAATATAAATGTATCGATCCCTTTGTTGGAAGAAATGTCCATCTGGGTTGGAAGAAAAGTTCCAAGTGGGGAGAAAGACACTGGAAACATGGTGGGTGTTTAGAAAGATGGTTTTTAATGGTGGACAGGACCACATGGTTTGAGATCCTGGGCAAAAAGGCACATGGGTGTGTGTGCGTGAGAGAGAGAGATTTATACCCTCTGTTGGGCTTTGAATTTGAGCTTGTATTCTGATTGGTTGTCAGACTCCCATGCGGCCATGCAGGGGTAACTTTGTAGGTTGTCTGTGTCCCAGGCTTGGTTGAGCCTTGCTGGGTGATGATGTAATGAAAGGGCTTTGGGCAATTCCTACTATGGCTCTGCCTGAAGGAGGTAGATCTTTGTTATGTAGAATAGACTTAATGGCCCATTGACAAAGGGACAATGAGCCCTGGGACTCCTACTAATGAGACCACCAGTGCAACATATCCTGCTTTACTGGGCAGCTAGGCAGCATCATTTGTGAGTCACAGTCAGGGCTTAGGTTTTGGAGATCTCTTTTTTACTATCTCTTCAAGTGAGGGAATTGCCTGAGGGGAATTGCCCCCTCCCCCATGGGATTAGCAGGGAGATATGACTGCTTGGGCCTTAGTGCCACAGAGCAAAAAGGAGCAGCTTTGTGAGGAGGTAGGTGAAGGGGATAGTTTCAGTCTAATTCTGAAGTGTGTGTGTGTGTGTAGCTACTTTTACAATACACAAAATACACACATTTTGGACAAATTTCCTTCCCACCAGACAGAAATCTAAGGTGTTCAGAACTTGCTGCGGCAACCACTCCCAAATACAATTTCCCCAGAGTCCATTTAACTGATCAGTTACACTTGTGAATGAAGCAAAGAAAGAAAACCTTACAACGAATTTCCACCCTCCCCCATAGTCTTTCCAGCTGTCTTTTGGGGATTGAAAAGAGTCTGTTGGTCTTTACTTGTCCATCTCAGGGTCATTTCTTTCATGTCTGCTTGGTGGCATGCTTGGTGGTAAAGCTGGTCAGTCAGGCTTGGGAAGGTCTGCTCCACTCTGGTTGCTGTGATTACTTTCTAGTGATTTGTGAGTCACAGTCAGGGCTTAGGTTTTGGAGATCTCTTTTTTACTATCTCTTCAAGTGAGGGAATTGCCTGAGGGGAATTGCCCCCTCCCCCATGGGATTAGCAGGGAGATATGACTGCTTGGGCCTTAGTGCCACAGAGCAAAAAGGAGCAGCTTTGTGAGGAGGTAGGTGAAGGGGATAGTTTCAGTCTAATTCTGAAGTGTGTGTGTGTGTGTAGCTACTTTTACAATACACAAAATACACACATTTTGGACAAATTTCCTTCCCACCAGACAGAAATCTAAGGTGTTCAGAACTTGCTGCGGCAACCACTCCCAAATACAATTTCCCCAGAGTCCATTTAACTGAATACAACATAAATGAGACAAGAAAGAAAACTTTACAATGAATTTCCACCCTCCCTCCATAGTCTTTACAGCTGTCTTCTGGGGATTGAAAAGAGTCTTTTAGTCTTTACTTGTCCATCTCAGGGTCCTTTCTGGCTCAAATGAATGGAAGGTCTTCTCTGGAGGCAGCATCTGGATCCATGTGCTCTGTTTCCACAGGTTACAGAATCATCTGTGCAGGGCTGAAAGACATTAGAACAAGGCCCCCTCCCCCCTTTGCTGGGTGAGGAAAGGCATTGTAGGGAAATAAGAGATGGAGAGATAGTGAGGGGGTGGGTAGATAGCTTGCAGGTAGAGTTTGAAAAGAAACAACAAATCAGTATTGCAGTTACTAAACAGATAAACTGGTAATATGGGGATATCACAGATGAGAAAAGGGAGCTGGATTCACATGCTTCAGGAAAGAGATGAACAGGTAAAACCATTTAAACACATACAGTAAGTGCAAGACTGACATTTTTCTGTAAAGGAACTTAAAACATGCCCTCATAAACTTGGGTTGTTACTTTAAAGCAGCGGTCACCAACTGGTGGTCCGTGGACCACTGGTGATCCGCGAGAAAATTTTTGTGGTCCACAGAAAAATTATTTGCATTTTTTATATTGCACTAAATCAGGCGTCCTCAAACTACGGCCCCTGGGCCGAATATCTGCAATGAACGCTTGTGTTGCTGCAGAGAGTCTCCCCCTTTGGGGTCTTTTTGTGCAGGTCGGAGGGGGGCAGAAATTCCGACTTGGGGTCTGCCTCAGCCTCCTGGTGCTGGGCTTTGGGCGAAGGCTGGAGGGAAGTGCCACTGGTGGCAAAGAGCCGGAGGGCCTTGTTCCAGTGGGACTGTATCATGGCCTGGAACTGGCTGACCATCTCAGCCCGCTGAGCCTCCAGGCGCCGGTACCTGGCCTCGCACTCCCGCAGGTCTTCCCTCTGCCTGGAAAGCCTATGCTCGTAATCCTCAGTGAGGTGCTTCTGCTGAGCCTCCTTCTCGGTCAGATCCAATTTGAACTGAGCCAGCTATTTTGCCAACTCTTTCTCGTGGTGGCTGCTTAGCTCCAACAACTGCTTCCTATTGGGGCCATAAGGA
>QLTV01003097.1:3343173-3397930 GCA_003457575.1 Thermophis baileyi
CCGGCGAGGCACCCCTTGACATGCGTGACATCAAGTTGGCCATGCCCACCCAGTCACATGACCACCTAGCCACGCCCACCCAGCCAGTCATTAGGCAGATCATATTAGTGGTCTGCGGGATTTAAAATTATGAATTTAGTGGTCCCTGAGGTCCAAAAGGTTGGGGACCCCTGCTTTAAAGTACAGAGAGGGAAGGAAGAATTTTAACAGAGGTTTTTCTTCTTTTTTTTTTCCCCCCCTTCACTCAGTTTTGTGGGCCCAACAAAATGGAGCGAAGGCAATTTCTGCCAGTTTACTCTTTTCTTTCTTTGAACAATTTAAAATTCTTATCTTTTTGGATTGGAGACATTTACAGTTACAATTACCTCAAGGGCGCACAAAGACTTAGACACACATATACACAAGGACAAGGAGAAAATAAGAGGAAAAAACAGAACTCTCAGGTTTACACACCCTGGTCATTCCCACAAATCTGAGTTAAATTAGGGAAGGCACAGATCTTAACAAACATACCACATGGTTGCATAGAAGACAGAGAAAGAGACAAACAAAAACAAAAACTCCAACATTCCTATTTATATATTTCCCTTTTCTTTTAAGTACCTTTATTTAGCCAAATTTGTCTTCCTGTGTCATCCCTCAGCAAAGCCCATATCTTACATATCTCTCTCTTGCTCATTTTTTTTTTTTTATTTCGGCTAGGACAGGCCTCTGCCGTTCATCCTAAGCCTTGAGCAAATCTCCTAGGGGAGTTCTAATTGCTACCTTTGAACTGCCGCTTCCCATGTTCCCTCTCAGATGTGGGGCTCACTTTGGTTCAGTCAGGTACAAAAAGGAGAGAAAAACCTACCGCCGGTCACTTTTCAGACAAAAATAAAAAAAACGTCTGGAGAGGACTCTGGTTCCCTCACAGAGTACGGGCGCCTTTCTACCAAGGAACTACCGCCTCTCAGTTTTCTGACCAAAGGGGAGAAAAAATGATCTGGGAGGACCTGCTGCCTTTCCTTTTTTTTCCTTTCTTTTCTTTAGCAGTCAAGTACGGGCACCTCCTAACACACAGGGCTGTGCTCTCTTGGGATTTCCTAGCTTGTTACCTACATTTAACTCTCTCATTCACTTTTCCATTCCATTTTCACACACACACTCCCTAACAGAAGGTCCTGTGCTCTGGCCTGACCCCTATACTTTCCAGGCTCTCTTGGTAGAACACACAGAGGAAGTAAGATCCAACTGTGATTGGGAGAAGGATCCTCTCACACACACATACAGGCATACACACATTTCCCATACTTTTCTGAACTATAAAATTAAAATTTAGAGGTACTCATCTTCTTTCCAAGCAGCAATTGAGCTCAACACTCAAAACCCCTTTAAAACCTAGTTCCAAATGGCCAAGGTCCAGGAAAACTAACCCACAGACTCAATGGGTCTGCTGCCGGCAAGGGAGGCTTACCTGGGCCAGGTCCATTGGTTAGGTTAGCTTGGAGTCCCATCTTTGGGTGCCAAATTGTTGGAAGAAATGTCCATCTTGGTTCAGTTCCAAGTGGGGAGAAAGACACTGGAAACATGGTGGGTGTTTGGAAAGAGGGTTTTAATGGTGGACAGGACCACATGGTTTGAGAAACTGGGCAAAAAGGCACATGGGTGTGTGTGTGTGTGAGAGAGAGAGATTTATACCCTCTGTTGGGCTTTGATTTGTTGGGCTTTGAATTTGAGCTTGTATTCTGATTGGTTGTCAGACTCCCATGGGGCCATGCAAGGGTAACTTTGTAGGTTGTCTGTGTCCCAGGCTTGGTTGAGCCTTGCTGGGTGATGATGTAATGAAAGGGCTTTGGGCAATTCCTACTATGGCTCTGCCTGAAGGAGGTAGATCTTTGTTATGTAGAATAGACTGGCCCAGGCCTTAATGGCCCATTGACAAAGGGGGGGGGGATGAGTTTCTGCCTCCCTTTTAGGGGAAATGTTCTGTCCTTTTAATATTTCCTAAAATATCTCATTTTCCTAGGAGAGGGGTGGGTGCTAACTTCCTACACCGTCATTACCCTTTACTAGTTACACAAAACTGTAAATCAGTTTCCTTCTTTCATTTTATTCAAGGTGGTTGTGATTACTTATTCTGCTCATTTATCTAAATTGCTTTTCCATAAATTAAAAAAAAGTGAAAAGTTCTTCAGCCAACTACTGTTGATGTTATATAGCCTAGAGTGCTATATGCCTAGTTTTGCCAGCACAACTTTAACTTGGTTATGTGGTCTCACATAGTATGAAAACCATGTGGAGAAAAGGATAAGGGATTAAAAGGAACATATCTTAAGACAATATTTCCAAAATGCAAAGTGAGGGGGAATTTGGAGTTGCAGCAATTAAGATTTAGAATAGCTATCTTCTTTAATTGTACAGGATTGAAAGCTTAATTATCCCATCCTACTTAGTATAATTTCATTTTCTTTGAAGAGTCTTTGCTGGATTCCTGAAGCCAGTTATTACTTGGGAAACACGTTTTTCCAAACTACCCTCTTTCTACAAATATACTTTCTAGTGCAAAGTACCCTTTTGACAATTTTTGCTGATCACCAGTGTTTATCCGTTAGTTCCAAATATGGACTAATCAAAGATACTGTAGAAAGTTAGCACCCACCCCTCTCCTAGAAGAATGAAATATTTTAGGAAATATTAAAAAGGCAGAATATTATACTTCCCTAAAGGAGAAATGGAGAAACATGCTCTTGGAGACAGAAAGCAGTCCCCAAGTCTTTCTTAATAGCCCCAGCAGACATTTAGGTACCCATTAAGAAAGACTGGGCCAGCCTATTCAAAACCCAAACTGAGGCCACCTTTTAGAAATGCAGATTTGGTAAATCCATTCAAGCCAGGATATTTTGAAACAAAGGCAGAATGGTAGGATTAGCCCTCACTCAAGATCCAACACAGGACAAAGCCATTAAGCGACAATAGGAATTATTGCATCACCCTCAGAGCAGTCCAAACTTCAAACAAACTTAGCTCAGACAAACACCTAGGATTTGTACTTTGCCTATAGAGCCAGCTATGACCCCTACATGGCCCCATGGGAGTCTGACAACAGCCAATAGAATACATGTTCTTGCACAGGAACAGGAAGTTCAAGTGCAAAGCTCAAAGAAGGTATAAATACCTTCCACTCTCAACTTCATTTTGTCAGCTGCACCAGAATCCATGTGGTTCTGCTTCATCATTAAACCATCTTTCCAATCAGCCTCCATGTTTCCAAGGTCTTTCTCCCAGCTTGGAGCTGAATCAAATGGATATTTCTTCCCACAATACATAATAATGTGCAAGTAATGCTTAATTTATGAGTTTGGTTAATAATGGTTCAAAGTTAGGAGAACCTCAGAAAAAGTACCTTTGACAAAGTTACAACTGCCACACCAACCCCAGTGAATTGCAATTTGGGCACATGGTAACCAGCCCATATTTAGGAGGGTTACAAAATCTTGCAATCATGTGATTGCAATTTGCAATCTTCCCAGCTGGCTTCCAACAAGTAGTTAATTGGGGACGCTGGATTTGCTTAATGAACTTGGTAAAAATGGTCGTAAAAGTGGGTCCACTCACATGACTTTTAATGACTGCATTGCTTACTGACTGAAATTCCAGGTCCCAATTGTAGTCATATGGTGGGAACTAGCTGTAATGCACATTACCATCCCAATGTGGCATTACTTTACTGTACAGAATTTATGCATTAAAGATTGCAAACTATGTCTGGATATTATCCTATCCTTTACATTCCTGACCTGTACAAATCTTGGTAGTTCTAGAACTATAAATCAGTGATGGGTAACCTTTTCCGGACCGAATGCCCAAAGCGTGCGCACGCACAAAATGCATGCGTGTGCGCGCCCGAACACCCAAAATGCAATGCTCACGCAGCCCCCCACATGCGTGGCCCCCTGCATGTGCCCCCGCATGCACGCGAGGCCCCCCGCACATGCCCCATCCCCCGTGCATGTGCAGCAGAGTCCCGAAAACCAGCTGGCCAGCAGGAGGCGCGCGCGCATGCGTGGCAGAGCTGAACTGGGGCGACGGCTTGCATGCCCACAGAGAGGGCGCTGCGTGCCACCTCTGGCACACGTGCCATAGGTTCGCCATCACGGCTATAAATCATAGTCTGAATTACCACAGTTCAGAAAGGTTTATGAAAACAATGAATTATAGCTACGTGTTTTGCAACTCAGGTAGGAGAGAGCAAAGAACACAAGAAAATGATGAGCAGAATAAATTCAGTTACCTTGAAATCCAAGCTATACCATTAACTTTTGAAGTTAATGTATGGTATACTGGCTGCAGGCTTTCATGGCTGGTATCTGTTGGGCTTCAGGTTTTTGTGACCGTAATATAGGTGAGAAGATTTCTTAACATTTCACCAGCAACTGTGGCTAACATCTTCAGAGGCAAAGTGTTCTGCTATGCAAGCAATGACAAGTCAGAGCACTTGGTTATAAAGACAGGAGGAGCCCAGTCACTCCTTGTTCAGTTGCCTGCAGTCTGTGCAGCATTTTGCCTTGAAGATGTCAAGGAAGCATCAGGAAGTCACTAAACCCTGAAGTTTAACAGGATTGGATGTACAGTATGTTTTAAAGGCATTGCCTGCTGACTATTCAAGCTAGGTAGAGAGGAACTTAAGTGCTTTGTAAAAGTCATTGTCCAGTCAAGTCCCTTTAAAAAAACAGAATGCAATTTTGGAAACGGCCAGCCAGCATAACCAACACGGGAATTCTAAGAATGCAGATCAAAACATAGACAGTGCCAGGCTAGGGACTTTCCTTGCAGTTCAGTATGAATTACATGGACTCTGCATTTTATTTTTTATTTTAACAGTTGCTCAACTGCAAAAGAAGTTCTCCTCAAAATCTGCTTTTTCATCTTATTATTTGTGTGACTGAGAAAGCTCCCCTGACCTTTTCTTTCTGCATACACATAACTAGTTTTACAAGTCCATTATAAATTTGCATACTGTATTATTACAGTAACTATAAGTACTGTAAATTGATACATGCAGGTGCGTATCCGTACAATATACAAAACATGGATTACTGAACATATTTCAAGCAAGCCTAGAAAATGTCAGCTGATCAAAACGATAACTTTTTTAAACATAAGGACCAAGAGATGATTTAGACAATTCAGCATACATTAATTACTCTTAGGTAACTGCCACGTTTATTTCCATGGGTAACCCAGAAACTTCTAGTAAGCATAGTAAATGAAGGATTACTATTGTAACAGCAAGGTAGTAACCTGCAATTTTCAACTGACAAATTATGATCCAAAATCTGAAAATATGGACATCTGAGAGTCTACTAAATGTGGTCTATGGTTTTTTTTATCATGCCACAAAGTTATTTTTCCTTTCCTACTTGCTTCTTTGCTATCTTTTGTTCAAATCCATTGTGGTTTGTTTTTAAATTGTAATTGCTATTGCTTGCTTTTACATCTCAGTGTAAATAAAGAACTAGGAAATAAACAAGGAAGATTTATAGATTCAGAATGCTGCCGTTACTGTCCCAAATACTTTTGTATAGACTTTTCCTGATAAATTCAAATATCAGCAAGAAATTTCACAAGGAACAAATTAAATGCGGAGACAGTACATTTATTGAAACGTGGAATAGTAATAAAATGAGCCAGGAATTAGAAACAGTTTCTGAAACATTACACAAAACTAGGCCAAAGTTTGCATCAATAGCTGAGACACCATTGGTTCAGCAATCCAAAGGTGGTGGGAAAATAATTATTCCAAATTCAGAGAAAATACTTCGGCAAAAACAAGCAGATGAGTGTCTTATTTTAAACATGATGCATCATCTGAAACCAGCAGCAATTAACTTCACTCACATGACATTACAGAGGCCACAGCTCGTAGTCACTACTGAACATACTGGATTGGGCCTCTATTGATATATATTAGGGTAATCCATTTTGGATAACAAACCCTTTTTAGGTCACACAGTCCCTCATATTTCAATTTGGAATTCACTTCACAACAGTAGGAATACCCTGAAATGACTTGTGGAACAAGGGGACTATATTAAAAGACAAAAAATAAAGTTGAGATTGAAGACCACTCACTCCAAATACTTTGTCCAAATGCTGGATTACAAACCAAGGCCGATTTCGTAGAATTAAAATATTCTTATGTGATCTACAGAAACATAATATATGTCCATGTTTAAATGCTAGCCCCATTTTTAGCATACCAGTAGTAGTATGCTACAAGTTCAGAATGTTACATCAACATTCAAACCAATTCAGGGCACCTTCAAACTGGCTATTTTTGTATTGTATCAACATCTTTATATTCACAGGTCTTCATCCTACTTTTATTCAATTTTCTTCCCTCTTAGAGACAGAAAAATTAGACCACCTAGATATTGGCAAGCTGTACTTTCCAGGAGCCCATACTATCATGAACAACTGTGAGGGATACTGGGAAATATAACTTAACATTTGGAAGGCCACAGGCTCGCAATCTTTGCTCTGTTCACCAAATTTGCCTGATTCGTTTGTGGTCATCCTTATATCTTTTTTTCCTTTTGGACAAAATGTGAAAATCTCATATTCCATAATGTATTTAAGGTATAAAGCATCCCAGAATCACGATTACTGCTCTAATGCCCCTAGGCTGTCGGCCTCTTCTAGTTCTTCCTCCTCTGCTGAAACACACATTTTCCCAAACTATACTAATGCAGCATTTTTTTGAAGGCACTCGCAAGAGTTCATGCACTAGCATGCAGTGCTGCCCACCACTGAAATACAGTCCCGTGAGATTTTTTAATGGTTAAGTCATGTTAGCCATTTGTCTTCCAGTGAGACAAATACTGAGACAAAGACTGAAATGGTAAACATAGTAACGGCACCCCTAAAGAAGCAGTGTGGTCAAGAAGAAAGTGAACTTATATAACCTCGCTCCTAAATTATCCTTGATCAGCAGGAAGGACTAAAAAAAGTTAGCAACTTAACATTTCTGATTCCACCATTCTTTGGAACTTTAGGTATGTATCTGTCTCCATTTATTTACTGATGAAGAATCATAGATCTAAGTAAGGAGAAACTGGAAAAACTCTGCTTCACAACTTCCATTTTCTACTTTACTTATATTCAGTACATGTGTCTCTCACACCTTTCTCCCTATTCTTCCTTTCCAACCTTCGCTGCCTTAGTTCAGGTGGAGGCAACTTCCACTGGGACAAGACACATTAACAACAGCAAGTAGACAGAACTCGTGCGCCCTTCTCCGTTTCCATTTCTGCTATAACTCCTTCCTTTATCCACATTAGAAAAATAAAATCAACACTAAACACATAACTTATTTTAAATTATTTTTAAAAGTCCTTTTTTTTTTTTTAAGAAAAGGAGAAAAGACTGTCAATTTAAATAGTCCTGCGCCATTTCCTATCGGGTTGATAACGTTCAAGCCCACCCTCACCTCTGAAGTTGACAGCTGGTCTTATAGGAAAAATTTCACCATCCAGAAGAACTGAAAGGGGGTGGGTGAGTGGGGATGCACACGGAGAAAAGAAGAGCATATCTTTTCACAGTTTCAAGAACTCTTATGTTCTCCTACTAATAATAAAAAATGTTTTCTTTTAAAAAGGGGACAGGGCATTCACACAAGGCAGTGGAGATTACTATGAGCAATTATTATTTTTTTGTAGAACCTCAGTAGTTAAAACTATCACTTTGGGAGTGGTGGTAAAGGAGGGGGAGGTTCTGATGGGAGTGGGGGTGGTCTTGGCTTATCAACACTTGCAGCAGCCCTGGGGTTCAAGTATTCGCCATAATGATGCACAAAGTCAAAATTGGATGACTGGGTAGGTTGCATGCCTTGTGCACTGAGCAGGGAGTGCAGCATGTTCACTGTATCCTGATAGTCAATGGATTGGTTCATGTTATGTCCATTGGCCCCAGCAGTGCTCTTGTCCAATTTTCCATGAGCCCCTCTGGCTTTGTTAGCCTGCGCAAAAGATAGACCAGCCGCTTCCAAGCTGTGGCCAGAATGCTGAGGGAACGGGAATGGCACAGTGGGCCCCTTGGAACTCTTACTGATTTTGGGCTGATGTTCATGGACTGTAACTGAGGTCTCCTCAGAAAGTGGTCTCTTACGGGAGGAACAATTTGGGACATAACCCTTGTGTGACACAATGCCAGTTGGGTTAACATGCTTGGGATCCCCTGGACGTTGTTTGGTGTTGACAACAGGTTGCCCATGTGAATGTTTGTGAGAATGATGGTTATGATGGTGATGGTGGTTAGAAGAATGGATCTTATGCTTTTCCTTGTGCTCTCCCCTGCTCTTGCCACTGTTTTCATCAGACAGGCTGTGTCGTTCCATGGGAGGTGGCACCTTAATGCGCACTTTTATATCATCTTGTTTGGATGAAGCAATAGGCTTGTCTCCTGGGGCAGGCAACCGTACTTTAAGTGCAGAGGAGGGTTTATCAGCTTTTTCAGTAGGCGGCCGCTCAGAACCATCAGAATTGTTGCCCAGAGGGATTTTCAGGACAACTGGAGAGTTCTCCTCCTGCTGCACATCCCGTTCACGTTGCTGTTGTACAAGCAAGTTCTGGGCAGCATAAGCATATTGAGAACGCACATTTGCCTCCATGTTCTCTAGCTGGCGTTTCTGTGCAGCCAACTCCTCAGCATGTTTTGCACGGTATTCCTTTAATGATACTTTTGCTAGTGGTGCACTCTTGATGTTTTGCTTAACAAAAGAGCCGCCACTACTGCTATCATGATGCAGATGATCAGGATTGGCAGAAATTTCGTTAGCTCTATTGCCGACCTCTGGTTTATGAGGAGGGTGCTGAACCATCCAGCTGTCTGATGAAATATCTGTACTACCTCGTTCCCCTGGAGAGTCTTCTCCTGTAGCTGGAAGTGAAGCAGTGGCTCCAGTGGTTGAAGACGTTGACATGCTCATCAGGCCTGCAATCGTCGTGTCTGATGCACTTCTAGAGATCATGCTGAGGATTGTCTGTTCTGAAAGGCCATCATCCTCACTTTGGTCATCCGTCTTCGATTTCCTGGCTGCTTGACAGGCCTAAAATGAAAGCATTCAAAACTGGTATACTAATCTCTTGTAGCCATACAGTACCCCTAGAAAGCAATACTATATAGGCATGCACTGCTATATTTTGCTGAAGTACCATAGAGAGTTCATTCTTTTAATGCACGTTATTCATAAGACACACCATGATGAAATGACAACTGTCATTTTAGAAAAAAGCCATTATCAAATAATTTTGTTAATAAATTTAATAAAAGCTGTCACGTTTACTTTATCAGTTCAGAAGGTTGATGCTGTATTATCGTTGTCCCAAAAGTCTTCCTTCTAAAGCCCACTATTCCTCATTATTTTGAGTGAAGGTTTGATGTGTCTCAAAACCCTTTTTTGATTCTACTTATAGAATGCATTCCTAGCAGAGGCTTACCTGCCATTTATTTAAAGCATTTCAGTGTGAGAGATACCTTTATTCTTCAGAGATTATTTAAAACTACTTTATTTTCATTCTGTGAATGTTCTTATTTGACCTGTTTTGCGTGTTTGACTTTATTCTACATTGAGCACTGCATATATATTTCTAAAACAGGGATTTTCCAATTTATCTGGGGCAAGAGGAACACCTGAAATTTTGGAAAACCATTTGTACTGTAGTTTCTACCATAACAAATATTGTGGGCTGTGTGGCCTATCACAAAATATAGGAATCATCCCACATTATCAGTATTATAGAGAAATTATTACCTAATAGCATTTCCTGGGTTTTCTTCCTCTTTCTGGCTATTTCCCTCTGTCTGCTTCTCCCCGCCCTCCAAAATTTTATTGCTCCCCTGCTCCATGTTTGGAAGATGAAGATCCTTTCTTTTTTGGGTGGGGGATATCCACTGCACAGCCTTGGGTGGCAACTACCGTGTTTCCCCAAAAATAAGACCGTCTTATATTTTTTTGAACCCTGAAATAAGCGCTTGGCCTTATTGCCATGCACTCAAAAGCCCGATTGGGCTTATTATCAGGAGATGTCTTATTTGGGGGGAAACAGGGTAGCCTTCAAAGGTGTTTTTTTTCCTTACACTGACTCTGAGCTCATGTGGAACCCAGATAACTTGTAGTGAAATATGATAGCTGATTTCTGAAAGCCAGAGCTCTACTTGAAATGATCCCAGACATTGCGGTGAATTTTTAAATTTGTATTGGAAATTGATGGGTGCCTCAAGATGTTTATGAATGTATATCTGGGTTAAGCCCGGTTATAAAGCTATAAACATGAACGAGGCAGAGGTCTCTTGGCTGTATCTTAGTATTCCAACCAACAGTCTTCCTTCAACATTCTTATCAAAGAGAAGTACAAAGTGGGCAAAGCATCTTACCCGCCAATTCCTGATTCGTTTCAGTCGATTAGGAGTTTTCTCAAGGATTTGAAGGAATTCGTGAGTTAATTCTGTAACACAAACACAAGAATAAAGCTAGTAAGCATAGTACTACAGCACAAATTCTACAGGAGCATATTTTAACGTCCATCCTTGTCAGCAAAAAACAGTCCAAAGCCTAATAGTACAGGTTCAGTTTACAAAATTCATCCCACTTCTTTACTGTCATGCTGGAAACCTTGATACAGAAGTCAGAAATAAAATATTAAGTTAATGGAGTACCTCTTATTGGGCATAGAATGTATTTGACCTTGCTCCAAACTTACCATCCAAGAGTTCCAGAGTTACAGTGGCATCAACGTACTCCCACCAGTGCTTCCCGTCCGTGGAGACTGGGATCTCCCAGTTGGACCACTTACAGGCCAAGTGGATGCAGACGCAGGCCACAACGGGAGGGGTGTACTGCAGGCTGAAGGTTGTTAGGTGAAGGCTGACATCACCAGCAGGGGGAGAGAAACAGAAAGCTGTAAGCTCCCAAGCTTGAACAGCAGCCGCACATACAACCGCCCGCTGGACAGACACTGCAGGAATTAGGCATCCCTCAGCTTTAAAAAATGTTATTATCCTGCAAGGTCAAGCTTGCCTTGCACAATAATTCTACTTCAGCCTTTTCCCACAAGGTTTTCCAAGAGCTTCTGTCAGCCTGGAACTGCAGGACAGCCACATGATCTTCATGAAAGGCAAAGGAATTAACTCCAAACAAAGTTACAAATTGGATTGTACAACAGCACTTGGACATAATCCTAGGAAAAAATCTGAACAATTTGCTCCTTGCAACAAATCCATTTTTTAATAGTTAAACACCGACAGCAGTAAATTTTGAATCAGACCACAAAGTACAGCTGATGTTAAATCCAACTCAAGCCTTAAATCAACTAAAAGAGGTGTTTGTGTATTTCCATTAGTTCCTATTCTAACAAGATTCAAACAATTAAAGAAGGTTGCCCAACAACCTACAAGGAACTGGACCCAGAAATATCATGAGGCAAAATATGCTGGTAGGAGATGGCAATGTTTACGCATTTATAATCCATAAAATCCTTCAGGAGATTAATAACAGTGCATGGCAAAAATGTGCAAATGGTGAGTACTGGACAAAAAGAAGCCCCTTGAAAAATATGTAAATTACAGACCAGTATCTACTCATACCACTTGATATGATGAAAAAAATGGATATAGAAAGGGCAATAGCTGCCATGCAATGCAATTTGCAAGCAGCCTGGGATGGAGTATACAAGCTCTAAAGTCTATCCATACCGATAGCCTAAAGTCTTCCTAAAAAAACCAACTTTCTAGCACTGCGAGCTAGTAATCAGATTGAACATCTGGCATACTATGCATCCACCAGCTCTACACTTTTTTACATTGTTGGGCATTATTACTCTGTTCTATGCAACAATATATTAACTGTTGGGCAGCAAGCAAGAGAACTTAAGTCCTTTCAATTTACTGCAGGAAGGGCAATGGACTTCTTTGGCCTCTTGCATTTCATGAGGTACCACACGTTAACAGTTTTCTCTTAACTATTTTTTAAAATAAATAATGAGATCCTTAGTTTCTTTTAATCCTCTGTGTAGTATAATTAGAAATACTTCAAGTTTGTTCACTTCTTAGCCAGAACCAGTGTTTAGGCACTTCTTTACAAATATGCATAAAATACAGCTAGTATTGCTAAATTCAGCAGTAACCGATCTAACATTTTTAGATGTTGGGATATAAATATCCCAAACAGTGATTAAATACAAATACTCAAAAGGTTTAGAAAACATAAAGTCAGAAAAAAGTATCTTAAGGTAACAATTTGCTATTAAAAAATTCTGGATGGTTCTTTCAAAAATAGCTTTACTTTACTTTTCAATTTTAAGCCTCATCATCCTCTAATTCAGTGGTCCCCAACCTTTTGGGCACCAGGGACCGGTTCCATGGAAAGAGGTTTTTCCACAGACCGTAAGGGGCGTGGTCTCACATGCTGCCTGCATCCCGCAGATGGGGTTTTGCTTGCTTGCAGGACTCAGTTTCTGGCATGCCACGGACCAGTGCCAGTCCACGGACCAGGGGTTGGAGACCCCTGCTCTAACTTTTAAGTAGAAATATTTAATCCAAGTATGCCCATGCAAATACACCAGCCACAAATATGTACTTACAGCTAGACCTTGAGCAAAGACTAGAACAACCCACCCAAGTTACAACAGACGAATGGTGGTTATAACCTGACTTCAAAAGTTCCAAGTATCTTAATACCCTCATGGTCACGTGATCACAATCTGGATGCTTGACAACTTGTTCACACTTATGACCAATTGTCAAGCACCCCATTACAATTTGCAACCTTTTCTGCTGGCTTCCCTAGAAAGTCACTGGGGAAGCCAGCAGGGAAGGTCGAAGCCCCTCCGCACTCACACAACCTCTCATGCCTTCCCTGACCCATGCCTTTCATGCAGCCCGTCACACCCTGGCCCATATGGCACTATTCACTCACTCCCTTACTCCCTCCCTCCTCCACCTGGCAGCAGCTACTTAGCTGCCTGATGCCCTAGGATTGCAACTTTCAGCTGGCTTCCCCATTGACTTTGGTTGTAGGAGGCCAGCAGGAATTTGCCTCACCTAATGACCATGGAATTCAGTTAATGGTAACCAGGAGTGCAATTTATGACTGTATCACTTAGCGATAGAAATTTCAATTCTAATTGCCGTCATAAGCCAAGAACTAAACTTTATTGATATGTGCCATAGGAAATAGGCTACCATTTCTGAATCTTGAAAAAACAATGAGAATGTGCTTCTCTTTTAAAAAAAAAATCAGAATCTGCAATAGCCTAATCAAGATCAAACCCATTTTGTATTTGATTTTTTTGGCTTCACTGTCTTTATTTTCTAATTCTGAAGACTAGAAAGAGAAATGAACATGAGATTTAATATTCTTCCACAGGCTTGAATGATACAGAAAACCATGGCTGGTGTAAATAAATAAACACCAATTTATGTGCTTGTACTTAATAAATTAATTCATGAATCTATAGTCTGCGTTTCCATAGCAAAGCATGCTTAAATTAAACCATGATAATGTATTGTGCAAACCAGGTAATTAATTCGTTAATAATAACTTGTAGCTCAAAATCTCATTTACAAGAAATAAGGATTTCCTTTAGGCAGCCAGGACAGATTTTTTGTTTTAAAGTCTTTATTTCTCGCCATTATAGTCACAATAGAGAGAATTGGTCATAGATGGACTAGCAATATGTGTGCTCATCTATAAGGATATTTTGTATATTCCTATTCTGAAATTCAAGCTAAAAGAAACAAATTTTAAAGAAATCTACTGTTCTGATGTCAAGGAATGTACTCTAAATGTGGCATATTTTTTCAATTATTTTTTTGCAATAATTTACCAAAAAACATTTTCAAATAAAACAAATAAATCTGAATTCTCAACATCTACCTGTTGGTAGCCATGAAGTAGGAAGTTTGTGCTAGATCCTTGCTGGCTGAAAGAGAAAAGTCACAAGTTAAATTTGCCAATACTTAAGGTGTAGCACGTTATGGATTTCCTCTAATTCTATACGCCAAGACTGGGGAACTTTTTGTGGGAACTCTGGGCTTATTAGCTAGGGGAATGATTACAGTGGGCAAAATCCTGTCATGTGAGGACAGGAAAAAGATTTTCAGCTTTTTTTTCTGGCCTTGGGTAGGAGTCATATTGGACTTCTGAAAATATCATTTGGACATAGAAATGGTTCTGTTTTTCAAAAAGACAGAAAATATATTCTTTGCAATTCTAGTCAAAGGAAGCTGTGAGCACTATGTACTGTATAGTCTTTAAGATGCATATTATTATTACAGCTGTCGAAAGCATTCAAAAGGATGTTTCTAAATAAGAGCAAAGCCCGCTGCAAAGCATTAAAATTGCTACTTAGATTGTCTCCTTATAAACGTGCAAGCATAGGCAACCCTCCCATTGAATTACCAGTAAAAGAAAACACCTGTGCATGCCCATGCATGGAAAGACAACTGCAAAGCATTCCATATAGAATGCTGTGCACAGCTTGAGTATACACATTTCTGCTATAAAGGCTGACATTGGTATTTTCATTTTGAAGCCCTTTGATCCTCTAGACATGCAAAAGGCATATATTTAGTACAGTAACAGCCTCTTCTTTTTCCTTTTTAACATGACATTCTTTACCAAGGAAATTCAGTCCTGGAAATAATTTCTGAGCTAGTAAACAACCATTTTTGCATATATGTTGTCTGAGCAACAATCACAGTCATGTTTGGAACATACCTCGAACTAGCTGTGTGCACTTCACCACATGAGTATGAGGATGATCTATGGTGATTTCAAATCCTAGAAGAAAAAAGGAAATGTTTAGAACGTGGCTATAACTTGCTTGTAATTCTACATACCATGTATGTCTCTGATCCTGGGAGGCAAAGTAGATTGTTCCTCCAGTCAATTAATACCGCTCTGTGCTCAGATGCAAACAGGACATCTCCTGGGCTCAAATACATCAATTATCTAGCACAAGAATGCAACAGATATTGCAAGTTTCTGAAATACTAAATTTCTTTTTAAAAATATTGACACACATTCAAGTATTTTAAAATTGATTCTGAATTCTGAATTAGAAAATAAAATTCTAGCAACTACTTGTTTTTCTGCTCACTTTAATAACCCAAGCAAGTGCTTTACTCTTAGAATAATTTTTAATCATTTTTAAGTTTGTTCTGAGAAGATTTTTATTCTCGTTAAAGGAAAATATATGAAGAAACTAATATTCTTTATTCCTGCAAATTAACAGGTACAGGTTTATAGATTATGTCCATACATCACAATTGTTAAGCATCTATTACAAATTATCTTTAACCTGTTTCATGCATTACAACGTTTCACAGCTAGGATTAACATGCTTACACACTGTATAGTCAAAGTCAAAATGTCTTGCTCAACATAATAGAAAAGCATTTTGCGTATAACAGTAAACAGTAGGAACACATATTATATATCATTTTATAATGGCAAGCCTATCAACTATCAAAGTGCAAAAAATAGCATTTTAATTGCTAAAAACCTTTCAAATGAAGAATTACATTTGCAGCAAAAGCTTAACATTAATAATGTATAGTAATTTATCAGGATATTCATTTCCTATCCTGGATTATCAAACTGATATAGTAATACAGTTGAAACATTAAACTGTCAAGCTGCTAAGACTTCAATCCAGAGTACAATGCCTGGAACCTAAAGGATATAAATCCTGTTAAAAAGAAAATCCTGTTTGCACATTCATAGTTGTATGAACATATTCACTCAAAACATAAACAAGTCATAAACTGGCCATTATGACAAGGACTGTCGCCTGGACTGATGGCTTCCCATATTGGTCAGCTGTGAAGAAGACTGGGGTTGGGTTAGACTCTCCATTCTGCGGAACATTCCTGGGTCTGAGATTCATGAAGCAGCCCGTCCGCTTGGAAAACTTACCCAGGGTCTGCAGTATTATGCTCTCTAGAATGACCAGGTCTTGGGCTTGTTGCAGGTAACCCTGGGGTTGAGAGGACAGGCAGGTTACTTGTGATGAGGCACTCTGTATTAAGCCTGCATATTTCTAACACTCTCTTGAGGAGGCAAAAACATCAAGGGGGAATCTTTATTATATTTGTGCTGGAGAAAATGGGCATAAATATCCCATTTCCAGGGGAAAGAGCACCGAATGCACACACAAGAAAAATTGCTGATTGCATACTGCTACTGTTGAAATTGTCCTGTAGCACAAGCTCAAAATTGCCTTTTTGTTCCAATTTAGTTTTAAAATAAAGCTTCCCCCTTGTTGGCAAGGTTAGATGTGCTGGTCCTGTCAGGAAGGGCTGTGGTAAGAACTGAAATAATGTGCTTAATAATTTTTTTATTTGAACAGTAAAAACGACTGGATTTCACAAATCAACTTCTATATCACCATTAAGAGTATGATCCTGGCAGGCAACATCCATTCCTAAAATGCAAGCTGTGCTACACACCAAGCTTTTATCAACACACTGGCCAGAACACACAGGACAGACAAGCAATTTGGCTTACAAAACCGAGAGCTTTCTGTACTATGCACCAAGAGCAATAACTCTTTATCTGTATTCAACTGTTAAATACTCTTATTCTGGAAATTATTCAGTTGTATTTCAAGGTGGCTGTAGCACTCTCAGTAAAATGAAGCATGGTGGATTTGCACTGCCAGGATGTGTTCTTTCTCTCTGATTTATTGTGTACAGTACATCTTTCACAGAAGTTTAACTACTTACCTCACTCCGTGTATCAGGAGCAGCTTCCAGAGGGTGCAGGCAGGCATGAGTAACCTTGATGACATGCTCCAATTTTCGAGGTTGCTCCTCCACCTTGGCTGCCAGGAAAAGGGCAGCTGGTGCCACAGCCTTTATAGAGAAGAAATGTATTAAATATACCATCTCTCAAATAGCAAAATCACACTACTCTCAAATGTGCAAAGGAAAAGAAATATATGTTAGAACCAAGCGGAAAAAACTGTTTGCAAACAGTTGAAGCAGGATTGTTTCATCACTCTGAATTTTCGGTCTGCAAATTTTTTTTTCTTAGACAAGTTACAAAAACGCACTGTGAGCATAATTGTTTTGTGAGCATAATTGTTTTGTGAGCATGTTGATTATTGAATGAGGATCACAAAATAAAATCTTAGTAAAGAAAATAAATAAAATCTTACAAAATAAATCTTAGTAACTTAACATCTGCACAAATCCAGCTAAAAGTATGAGGTCAGAATATGTAGGTTTATTATAAACTATGGGAAACCATAAACCATTCTCAGTTGCAATGTTGAGTGTTTAAGATGTTTCCCTCAGAAAGTAAATTTCCTTGTATGTCAGGCATCCAATTAATGTGTCAGTGTTCTAGCAAGCATTTTATCAGTAATGCCTGAAAATTTGCCACATAGTTTGCTAGATTGTTATTATTATATTCTAAAGTAGCATTGTTTATAACTTTCTTTGAAAGCCTCTTAATTTTTTTTTTAAATGAAGAACCTCATTATTACTTGTAAGCATGTAGATCGAAGCATAAATTTGATGGAACCTGTTTCTGAAGACTTAACTCCACAGTATATTTTTTTCAACTATTAAAGTTCTACTACTTCCATATTATGCACATATTCTTTAATCTATTAGACAAAAAGAAAATATATAATAAATCCATTCAGAATTCCAGCTGAGAAACACAAACTGATAACATACTTACATTTCGATGAAAGTGGGTAAAGGATTGAACCATGTAGAATCGATGCATATAAACAATTGCTGTATTAATAGTCAATTGAGAACTAGTGGTTCATCATTAAGGAAGATGTTAAATTTAATAGTGCCTTATTCTTCCTAAGAAAAGATTATGTGAAAGCTAAGTATTAAAAAAGTTGACTTCCTAAAACTAAGCCAAGAATAGAACTGATTTCTGAGTAAAACTATACATGGATTTACACAATTAGAGACTTTGACTTAAGACCTTGTGTAAATATTTTAGCCAGTCTTACATTATATATAAATATAAATATGCATATACTGCAAATATTTTCACATTAAGCCTGCAAAATTGAATCTTTAAAAAAGATCCACTAAGCTTTGTATTAGGGACGTCAATATTTATTCAGCCAAAATGTTATATACCAATACGGCTGGAAAAAAATGAGGCTCAAAATTAATGTTCAAATCAAACATTGGGGGGGGGGGGGGGGGGGAAGGATGGTTCACTTTAGAGCCACATACACACACACACACACACACACACACAAGGAGTGCCGCTCCGCGCCCTGGGCTGCTTGTAAGCCATGCCAGCCGCAGGGCAGCGGGCAAATATTTATTCAGCCAAAATGTTATATACCAATACGGCTGGAAAAAAATGAGGCTCAAAATTAATGTTCAAATCAAACATTGGGGGGGGGGGGGCGGGGAAGGATGGTTCACTTTTTCTCCCATCCACAAACATCATCAAATTTCAAAATTACGTATTATCCACATAATGCAACACGCCAGACAAATGCCTCTGCTAGTAACGTGTTACCAACTGGCCCCTTGTGCTTTTGCAAATCAGTTAAGACCCACTTCAGAGCCTACCCTTCAAGCCTAAACCGTAACAGCGTCCAAACACAATGCACAACATGTGCGTTTAACATTCCCCAACCACCGAGCAAACCTAATCTGTTTAGCAGTTCCAAATCAAGCTCCTTCGGGGACACGGCCTAAGGCGCCCCAGCCATATAAACACTTCTCCGCGTACAGGAGCGACGACCGCAATACCCGTTCCTCTTAACACTACGACACCCCCAGCCCCCCGTTCCCCGAAACCTAACAGGCACCCAAAGTCATTTACGTGAATCTCCGGCGGGCCTAGTCCACTTTCCGTAACCCTGCCCAGCCCAATCCTAGCTTGAGGCGCGGCCTAGCTGCCGAAGGATACACGTTGAGGCGCTGGCCCATATCCTGAAGCAGGTTAGCTGCTTGCTGCCGGTACGATAACTCCTTGTCCGGGTCGAGTCCTAAGCGCCAGGAAGGACTCCGAGCGAGCTGCTCTCGGGTGAAATACCAGCGTCTTCCACCTCCCGCAGCCGCCGCGCTAGACACCGCCATGATGGCCGTCGTCGCCGTCGACAACAGCGCATGCGCCAGAGAAGGCACGCACGCACCGGCCAGCATTCACGTGATCGCGTCTAAATCCGCCGCCGCGCGCGCACTTCCTCCCCAGCACGCAGCGGGGGGCGGAAACTGCATAGCGAGCTTCCGGTTTTGCCTTGCCCGCTTCATTTGTAGGCGATCAGGCTTTTCTTGACCATTGTTTTGAGTCCTGGAAGTACGAGAGAGAGAAGGGGGGGGGAAACGAAACAAGACTTCGTGGTTATAATATTCAGCTAGATTTTTTTTTCTGCCTCCAACTATTCTCTATGCTTTGCTTAACATCCATTCCAGCCCCATAACATTTTCTGGATGAGAGGTCACTGATTATTTTGCAACCTTTTGGCTCTTAAAAATGTTTTTAAAATTCAATGGTCATAAAGACCTTGATTTCCGATTACATTTGGCAGCCGTTATTACTGCAATAGAAGCAGAAGATGGCTGCATGCAGCCGAGTCCTAAATTTGAGCTGGTTTTGGCAAAATTTGATTGGATTTTGGTAATTGGTAGCATTGCTCCAGAGACTCCTGAACAAGCGATTGGATTCAGCTTTCAGGTTATTGGATATTTAATACAGTCAAATAAAGATTCCCTCAAGACAGACCATGAAACATTATGAAACTAGTTGCAACTGTCTTTTTCCAGGATGCTTAGTCTTGCCTGCATGGTAGAATTTCCTGCTAATCTTTCTTCCGGTGACTGACCAGGTCCAACCTTGCTTAACTTTCTGGGGTCAGCCAAGGTTGGCTAGGTGTTGCCGACTGACAAGCAAAACAAATGTGATCAACCTTAAGTCAGTTGGGAACATTTTTGTTCATTCTTTGATGTTGTATGCAAATAAGTGCAAATTGATGACACAATGGGGAATGGGATTCCAAAATATATAATTTCTTCAGTTATATCAAATTATGTTGCCTTAAGACATCACAAACTGCTTTCTTAGATAATGTACTAAGTTCAGCAGTATATCACCATGGTAACAAAGCAAACATGCTTCAGAAACCAGGAAATAGAATATTGCAGTTGGATACAGTTTAAGTACTGAAACATAAAGCTCAGGTAATGGCTTTCTTCGGATTAACTTTTCTAGGTCCTCAGGATCCCTTTCGTGATAAAAAACTATCAATACCAAAATATGAAGTGCCAGGTAAGGATATTATCTAAATAAAGTTAGAAAGTTTGCTTTTTTCTTTCTTGGGATTTATTAAGAGCTATTTTCTGCATGTATATCTAGGCACATTTCAAAAATTTAAAGCAATGTAACCATCATTTACAAAATTATTACATTCCGATCAGACGATGTATCATTAATTCCCAGAACCATAACAAACCACAGTTGGTTGCTATGAGATACTCACCAACATAAACCTTACATTTGGAGCATAAGTACTGAGTATTCGATAATTTGCATGTCCATTACATGTTTTATTTCAACAGAAAATATCAATCCAATTATATTGGTAAAATTATTGTTCCTAGCCCCCAAGGAATAACAATTTTGAAATTCTAATATTTAATAAATGTACACACATATGCACATTTATACATATACTGGTGCACTGAAATATTTTTAGTGAACGAGAAAGTGAATGAGTTTCATTCTTCAACACAGATTTCAGTTTTTCATTGTGAATATGTTGCTATCCCTAACTATAGCTACCTTTCACATTTGGACTGGTGCAAAAATCAAGAAGATATATACATTATCTCAGAAAAAGTTGTGAAATTTTAGATTACGAGTCTGCCAGGCATATACTGCAACTTCAACACTGTTGAAGTATTATGAATAGTAAAAAAAATATTTATACAACTTGCTCTGAATTTTGTCTGGGAATTGCTTTCTTCTGGAGTGACATTTTTTTCTGTCCATCTCCAGTGGGAACAATCCCTCCCAAATTGGAACTTTTCTACCCAAAGCTCCCACCCATAGGACAATTTGGATATGATGACGACACTGAACACCAGGGCAGCCATGAGAAATATCAAGAGGCTATCAAACAGAAGCGGCTCAAGAAATGTAGGTGAAGAAGCACCCAGAGTCAGGTTTAAATCAAAGTTTCAGTAAATGCAGAAATACTCACAGCAGGAACAGAAGAACCTATGATTCACTAGAAGTTTAATCACATCATTTGTGACCATGCAGCATACTGGCCATGGGTAAAAGAACCCCATAATACCTGGAAGGCTGCTGGGTCCCTGTTCCCCCAAGCCCAAGGGAATACATTGCACAATTTACAATCTAGTACTTCAAGTCTTTTGAGTTAAGAGCAACAGCACAGTTCAAGAGCATGCTAGGAGACAATGTGGACTGAACCAGAAGAAAACCTGGTGGTCCCTGGGTTTCCTGCAGTAGATGAAGAGAGCAAGTCCCAACAGTCCCAACTTGTAGCTTGGTCCTTCTGTATTCACTGCCAGCTATTTGGGTAGTATGGAAAAGAAGCAAAAACCTTCACATTGACGTTAGTTTCCAATTAATTGATGATCAAATAATTTAGCAATCAGCTGCAATGGCCTTTAAATAAGTCTCCTTTGACCTGAGCTCAATTCCTGGTGACTTCATGACATATTCATGAAGTTCTGACAGAGGAATGAAATTTGTTTACCATTGTCTTCCTCCATATCTCTCCTATTTTCTGGTAGTTTCCTATCCAAATACTAATCAGGCCTGACTATTCTTAGATTCCAAACCAGAAAAGGTCAACCAGTGCTCCCATCTTTTAAAGCTACCCATAGATACTAGGTTGAATATTAATTCTTAGCCAACAGTTTGAAATAAATGAAACCATCACATTAAGTACTAGGAAAGTATTAATGACTCCAGGCTAGGTTTAGCAAGTCTGGCAAAATACAGGAAAGAATAGCCATTGGGCTTCCAGGGAATAAACTAGTTAAATAAGAAACAGCAGGAGGGAGAGGCTTGGTCAAAGGCAGTTTTGTTTAGAGATCCTACTTTGCCTTGCCTACAGTGTTTAGGCCTTTTCCAAACAATCAGAAGGCTTAATCTCTTTTCTAGACCCCAATCAAGAATACAGGGTACCACTAACTTGTGCACAAGATATTGGTTGGTGGCAGCCTAAGAATCCATCAATCAAGGCAGAAGATACATTACCTTGGATAAAGGTGCCAAGGCATCCACGGCTGCGGAGCCCCATGACCAAGTAAGCATCAAGTGAGCAGCAAAGAATTAGTTCTTCCATCTAGTCCAGGGGTGTAAAACTCGTGGCCCACGGGCCGGATGCATCACACGCTGGCCATGCCCCCCCCCCCCGGTTTAGCGAAGGGGGAAAAAGTCACGACACATCATGTGACGCCACGAGTTTGACACCCCTGATCTAGTCTAAAATGGATGATCTAACTTCCTTCATCTGAAACTATCAGTATGTGACTTACGATTGCTCTCAGGTGTAGAAACTTCACATTTTTAAGAGAAATCTAGTTAAGAGTCAGGGCCATGGTGCTGGTAAGCTTAAGTTCATAAGCTTACTAATTTCATCAGTGAGCAGACCTGGCAGAGCGGAATGGGGGGGGGGGGAAGATAGGCAGGGGTGATGCTGCAGCATCCTTGTAGTCAGTTGTAAGGATGAATGACTACAGGGGTGCTGTAGCATCTGTAACTTAAAAAAGGAATCATAAATAGGTTCTTGGGGCAGCATGGGGGGTGGAGGTCTGACATAACTTCAAATGGTCACTAAGCAATAGCAATAGCAATAGCACTTAGACTTATATACCGCTTTACAGTGCTTTACAGCACTCTCTAAGCGGTTCACAGAGTCAGCATATTGCCCCCAACAATCTGGGTCCTCATTTTACCCACCTCAGAAGGATGGAAGGCTGAGTCAACCTTGAGCCGGTGAGATTTGAACCGCTGAACTGCTGAACAGTCAGCTGAAGTAGCCTGCAGTACTGCACTCTAACCACTGCGCCACCTCGGCTCTTAACTACCTGCACACAGTTACAGAACAAACTTAAATTGTAGGCTAAAATAATTACACCAAAACATGGATTCTAGATGTGCAATTACCCTAATCTTCATAAGAAACTGAGAAGACCCATAGTATTATTGGATGGGAACTTTGTCCCAAAATTAAGGGCTTCCTGTGTTTTGCAGGAAAGCTGAGAGAATAACGTTGCATTCATTCTTTTAAAAGAAAACCATTTCTAGCTAGAACTCTCACAAAACCAAAATTTTTATGTATGTACTTAAAACTAGTTTAAAATTTACATGAGTATTTGTACTTTGATAAACAAAGAGCAATACTGATTAAAATGTACTATATTTTGCTATTGCTTAAGGCTAATGTTGGATGAGATAACACCTCAGCTCCTGCTATCTTAAACCTACATTCTCACAACCTGCTTAATCTGATTACTTAACTAGCCCATTTTCCAGGTTTAGATAAGACACTTAATCATAAACTAATCAAAATGTCCGGGTTTGCACATGGCAAGTGGCCAAAAAAAACCCATCAACCCTAGTAAAGGCTAAAATTGACCACATTTAGCTTAATATACTGTATCGTACAATCAATTCATTAGATCTAACATTCTAACTCGTGTTGTATGAACACAGCCTAAGAGGAAAAATGCATACAGGACAGCATTTTTCCTGGATTGTAGCCAGGGGCTGTGTATGTCTGAATTCGAGGGACGGAGGAGATTGGGGGGGGGGTGGAAGAAGCATGTCACATCAGTTATTCCGAACCCCTATAAATATGCCCGATTCTTCTCACAACCAAGAAATTCAAACTTAATCCTTCTCGTGAGCAGCCCAAACCAGCAACAACTCTTGTTTTGTTAAACCGGACCGTCAAAAAGCGGTCACTGAGTGCACCTGCGCGGAAGGATCGCCAGGGGGCATAATAAGGCGTACCCGTATAGTTTGCCAATCTGGTTTCCCATCAAGATATTCTCGTGCGTGTGTACGTAGACATACACATGCACTTTTCATCATGCTACGGTGAGATGGAGGCTCTCTGCCAAAATGGGGGGGGGGGACATTGTTTCTGAGACCCCATGACTCCCATCCCATCAACGGTCCATGCAAGGTATCTGAAGGGAGTAGATATCTTATTCCGAAGAGGAAGCGGAATGCGGTCCACTATGTCTTACCGTAGCAAATGGACGAGCAGCTGCTGGCACCGGGCTTTAAAAGCACCTTCCGACCCGATCCGACCCCATCGGCTCAGCTAGTCGGAGTGAGCCGAGTCAGGGCAGCGGCGGGGTACTGGAGGGTTAAGGGATCACATGACACCCGGGAGCCCTTAAAGAGGTACCGCGCCTGCGGGGAAGCTCTTAATCCTTCGCCGGACGGCGAAGTCGGCGTCTCGGGATTTAAGACGTGGGTCACTCAAGAGCAGACTGTGTGAAATCAACTTGTCCCCTTTGGATGGGATTGACTTGCGGGGTACAGTCTTCCTTTTGATTAGCCCAAAGATGATTTTCATTAATCTAAGCTCGGTGTTTAGATTTTAAAAAAAGTACAAAGATATCCTGCAGAACAAAGTCTCTTTGCACTGTTATATTTCGTTCTGTTAAACAGAGGTGTAGTGCACTTTAATGGTTCTAGACCTAGAGACTAAGAACAGGAAAGGGAATTAACAATTCCATTTATTTTTTTGGCTGTAGGTTTATAGACTACATGGCAGTCACTGATCCTCTCTTCAGCCTGTTCTGAGTGCAGGTTCCTGAAGCCTAAGAAGCAGGAGAGCGAGCCCCTTGACCGGGATAATATATGGCATTAACGAGTTTGTTCTCTCTCTCCTGTGAGAGGAGGATACCTTTTTTGGTGTTTCAATAAATCCAGAGCAGAACACAATTCAGCCTCGGTCCAGAAGGAGGGTTGTTTTTCTTGCATTAGAAAAGCATTTTTATTTACACAGTAGCATGTCCCTCATTACAGCAATGTTCTTTATTTACATATTTATCAAACTTACGCCGCCATTGCAGTCTGATGATTCTCAGTGGTTTACAGTGCACAGTGAAATAACACTTAAATATCCATGGCAGGGTTAAAACATTTTAATAGAAAAACAAAATGGTATAGGAAAAGATGGCACAATGCCATCTTCACCCCCATTGAGCAGTGGTTAGAGTGCAATACTGCAGGCTACTTCTGCCTGCAATTTGGCAGTTCAAATCTCACCAGGCTCAAGGTTGACTCCGCCCTCCATCCTTCTGAGCTGGGTAAAATGAGGACCCAAATTGTTGGGGGCAATATGCTGACTCTGTAAACCTCTTAGAGAGGGCTGTAAAAGCACTGTGAAGCGGTATATAAGTCTGCTATTGCTATCAAATGGCTTAAGGTAGGAATGTGGATGTGAAGTTTAAAGTTTCAAAAAGATCACACCATTCTCTCTGCTCTGTTTATTTCTGGTTTCTCTGTTGAGCCAACCTGCTGACAGCCAGATACTTGCTTCCCCATGACTACTAAGTCCGTGTGGTATTAACAAGAAAAGTAAACCTGGATGTAAAATCAGCTTACAAGGAAACCATCTTTAGACAGTCAAATTGCAGGCTCGCATTGTGCCCTTGCCCTCTAATGGCTGTGTTTGCAGGTTCTGCTTGTTAATGGTTAAAGGTCTTTAACTTCAGCTCAGAAGCCCTAACCTGCACCATTGCCTAAAAAAGAAGGTAAAATCTCTTACTTGGCAGAATAGAGGTACTAGGTGGGTCCTATATTCATTGTATTTTAATGAGCAGGTAGCCATGCTTAAAATTATCAATTCTCACCATAGCCAATAATATCACCCAATCCCAAATACTCATTTGAATCAAGCTGAGTTCCTGATGACTTCATTGACTCATCCATTTAATTGTCTTGGCAACAATATAGACATTATTTACCCCATCTCTTGGATTATTTTCCCAATCAAACCAACAGCCATATCTTGGTAATCTCCCTTTCAAGGTCTACAGAGCTAACCCCACAAGTAATTTTTCCAAGATCATCTAAGGCTGAATAGATCAGAGATTTTCAAATAGTGTTCTATAAAAACCTGATAGGGTTTCGATAAGAAATTAAAGGGAGTGAATGGGAATTCACTTGAATACAACCGAGTTTCTATCGCTACAAGTTTGCTTCTTGATTAGTGGTTCCAGGATTTATATTTTAATTAACAGGTTTTGCACCCTGAAAAAGTTTAACATCAACAGCCCAGACTGGATATCGCTACTTAGGCACAGAAAGTACTAATGTGTGAATGACTTTTCATGTTGTTTTCAATGAAAACAAAGTACAATTTAGTTTCAGACATTAAAGGGCAAAGGTTAAGTTACAGAATGTGGGATAGGGAATTGAAAGATTTTAAAATACAAGCAACATTCCCAAGGATGGGTCTTACTGAATTTCCATTATAGAAAACGTTAAGAACTAACATCAGTTTGCTATCACAATTCTGCACCTTTGTTGCCAGCCAGTCTTCAATACAGCAATATGTATTCACTCATCTCAGCTTCAACACTGTAGGCTGAAGACAGGATATTGTAGAATTTCTTTTTTATTTACTGTATTTTTCTGTTATTGCCTATCAGAGTATATAGGCTGTACAATCACTAACTCATACATTAGGATTGGTGAAGAGGACATGACGAAAAGATATTCACCAAGGAGGTAGAATTTGGATATGTAGAGCCAGAGGTGGTCTGTGGAATTTGAGGCCTCCAACCTCTCACCCTATGGATTCAGCCAAGCTGCTAGCTTGTTACATAAATATTAAATATAGATATTACATTTGTCCTATACTTGGGAGTTCTTTCAATTGTCTAAGACACATCCCTTCACAACTCAATATTATCATGATCTAAATAGAGGCTGTGTGTGTTTTTTGACTGACATCTTTATTATAAACAACTTTAACTGGGTTTAATGGACACTATTGGCTATGGCTATAATGACAGCTAGATTTAATGGCTGGTATTTAGGAGCAAATGTTAACTAAAAAAGCAAATTAGCATAAACTATGTATTTGATTTCCCACCTGCACTCACAGTTAAATAACTGCCTTAAACCATATTAATTGTATAAGATGATATGAATTAATATGACTAGCTTTGATAAGAAATATGTCCAATGGGGTTTTTTTTTGGCTATTTTATTTTTTGAATTGTTTGTATCTTTAAATACAGCTTTAAAAGAGAAACCATTTCACATATAATCTGTGCTGATCTTTAAGTGATTTAAATATGTGGCCTTAATTGGTTACGCAATAGATTTTTTTTAAAATGGAGGCATTTTCATTGTGGGAAGCTACCCCACTCCTTGAAGAAGGAAATATTTTGAGAAATATTGTAAAAAGGCAGGATAAAATATTTCCCCTAAAAGAGAAATAAAAATCTTAAGGGAGACAAAAACTCAGAGCCTCAGCTCCCTGCCCCCAAGCAGATACTAAGCTGAGGCTAGCTTTTAGAAATGCAGATTTGGTAATCCATTACTCCCTTGTCTGAACAAAGGTAGGGTTAGCCCTCAGCCACAATAGGAATTGCCCAACAAGCCCCTTCATTGCATCAGCCAAACTCCAACCAAGCTTAGCTCAGACAAACTCCTAGGATTTGTACATGGCCCCATAAGAGTCTGACAACAGCCAATAGAATACATGTTCTTGCACAGGAACAGGAAGTTCAAGTGCAAAGCCCAAGAGAAGGTATAAAAACCCCTTACTCTCAACTCCATGTGGTCAGCTGCCCAGGACCTCAAACCCATGTGGTTCTGCACCATTAAACCATCTTTCCAATCAGCCTCCATGTTTCCAGTGTCTTTCTCCCAGTTTTGAACTGAACCAGATGGATATTTCTCCCAACATCATTTTAAAATATTAATCTTCACAAGCTTATATCCTCTCCAAAGATGAGTCTAACTGTGATGGTGAACCTATGGCACGTGTGCCACAGGTGGCACGCAGAGCCATATCTGAGGGCACGCGAGACGTTGCCCTATGTCAGCTCCAGCGTGCATGTGCGTGCTGCAGGGGTGGGTTCTAATTTACCTTGCTGCCGGTTCGCTTCCTCCCGCACCGTGTGGCCGCGCCTCGTGGGCACGCGCACAAAGCGTGCGCGCACATGCGCAGTGCAAAAAAATACCCCCCCCCCAAAAAAGCCAAAAACAAGATGGCGACACATGCGCAGTGCCGGGAACGCAGAAGAAAAAACCCCGGAAAAAAATTCAATTTTTTTTTAAAAATCCAAAAAAAGATGGCAGCGTCCACGGACCGGCACCGACCAAACCGGCTCCGTGATGTCATCATGACATCACCAGAGGGTCGCTACCAGTTCGGGTGAACCGGTCCGAACCGGGAGGAACCCACCTCTGGCGCGCTGGCCAGCTGATTTTTGGCCTTCTGGAGGATGGGGGGAGGCCGTTTTTACCTTCCCCAGGCTTCAGGAAAGCCTCTGGAGCCTGTGGATGGCGAAAAACGGACCCAACGGGCCTACCGGAAGTTCGGAAATGAACTTCTGGTAGGCCCGTTGGGTCGTTTTTCGCCCTCCCCAGGTTCAGGAAAGCCTCCTGAAGCCTGGGGAAGGCGGAAAACGGCCCAACAGGCTTACCAGAAGTTCGGAGGCTTCAGTGAGGTCTGCGTGCATGCGCAGGGGGGCAGCGTGGGGGGGTTGTGAGTGCATGCGCAGGGAGGGCATTGCATTATGGGTGTGGGCATGCACACGTGTGCTGTCACGCACGCACGCGCCCTTTTGGCATCCGAGCAAAAAAAGGTTCGCCATCACTGGTCTATAATATATAGAATCCTCAGTCTTCACAACCACCAGATGTATTGACCGGGTTATTGTCAACATGCTGTTCATACTTGATAGGAAAAGCTCTCGAAACTGGGGATAGAGGTGCAGACAGGAGTTACTCCATCAATCCTCCATTGATCTCATTAGAATATGTCTTTCTTCCCAAGAAAAGAATGTGTCCACATCCTCTAAATATCAAGTGGTGTGTGATGCTAGTTCACCTCCTTGTGGTCCACCCTGGATAGCACGGTAGTGTGAACCAAACGACTAGCAACAAGTGGCAGCCAGACTACATTGAAGAATTGGCAGTTAACGACAGTTGGCAGCCAGACATCTTTGTAGAACTCCTGGCTCTCTTATGGATAAACAACTATAAGTCCATGTATTTGCCATACGCTAAATAAAATAAATATCAAGTTTTCTTAAATTGTTTAAAATTGACTAATTACCCAGTAATTTTGTCCATAACGGCTATACTTTTAAGGCTGAGAGAGGGTCTGCTTAAGATCCCATCACCATGCGAGATGAAGCAACATTGTTCAGGAGGCAGGGCTTGGGTCTGGCCTTTGCATGAGGGAAGCTAGGAATATTGGCTCCACCAAGACTAAGTAGGCAAATCTGCTCAAAATGGCCTCTTTTAACCGGGCTTTCAAAACTTGAAAACCTATGAGCAATGAAGGGTTGCCATCCTCTTCATTTGAAACTGTTTTTATCATTTTGCACACTTGAACTGAGATTGCATGTCAGTTTTGGGAACCACCCAATCACGTGATTGCAGTGGCATATTAAAATATTCAAACAAAACAAGCAGCTTGTTAAAACTTTACCCAATCTGCTATGTCATTCAGCTATTAACACCCAGGGAACTGCAGCTGCCAAGCATCTTCAGAGCATTACAGGTAGTCCTTGACTTATGACAATTGAGCCAGTTGCTAAGTGAGTTTCACCTCCTTTTATGACCTTTCTTACCACGGTTAGGTGAATTACTGCAGTGGTTAATAGTAATAGTGGTTAAGAGCCGAGGTGGCGCAGTGGTTAGAGTGCAGCACTGCAGGCTACTACTTCAGCTGACTGCTAGCTGCAGTTCGGCGGTTCAAATCTCACCGGCTCAAGGTTGACTCAGCCTTCCATCCTTCCGAGGTGAGTAAAATGAGGACTCAGATTGTTGGGGGCAATATGCTAACTCTGTGAACCACTTAGAGGGGGCTGTAAAGCACTGTAAAGCGGTATATAAGTCTTAAGTGCTATTGTTATTAATAGTAACATGGTTAAGGATACTGCAACTGTCATAAACATGAGCCAGTTGCCAAACGTCTGAATTTTGCTCCAGTGACCATGGGGATGCTGCACCGGTTGTGTAAAAAATGGTGATCACTTTTTTCAGTGATGTAACTTCAGTCACTAAACAAATGGTTGTAAGTCGAGGACCATCTTTATTTAGTAAGAAGCCTCATTATGTTCCATGTGCTTTTTCGCACAGAGGCACACATGGCCTTGTTGCAACTGAGGGCTTCTTAATTGTATGACAAAACCAGTTAACAGTATGCAATGATGCCAGTCCAATGAAATCATACAGTGTTTAATGTTGCCCTCTCCCTGCTCATAATTTCATTCTTGGGCACGTGTATATTGTGGGTGGGCATAGGACAGAGGGAAGCAGAGAGGACGGATAAGTAGACACACTGAAATGCACTACACAGAATAAAAATGAAACAGCATTAATAGAAAGTGATCTTTAATATATAATTTATATATACTCACTGGACTTCTGTGCATGTCCATTGAGTAGAAAGCATTTTTATAAATATATGGAAATAACCTTGAGAAAATTATTAAAACTGCTCTTGTAAAGAGAATGTTTACACACACACACACACACACACACACACATACACATACACACACACACACAAACAAAAAAAGTACCAAATAAGTGCCATAATCGCCTACTCCACTTATCTCTCTCTCCTTGGAACAAGGTTGAGCCATTTTAGCATCAGCTCTAAATGGAGTATGGAGATATGGGCAAGATGCTTTTGTCACACCATTCACTTTTCTCCTCCTGCAAAGCCTGTCATCAAGATGGGCACTAATAACACAGAGAATATGCTGAGCGGCGATTGCCTTCCATTAAAAAAAAATTCTTTAAAAAATTTGAAGCAATTAGAGAGATTTTTAAACCAGCAATTTAAAATGGTCACCATCTCTCCAGCTTGCTTTTTTTTTTTTAAAAAAAACCCTTCATATCAATTTTTTTTTTTTTTGGCCCTCATCTGCTTTAAGAGAAACAGAAATATTACATTATCTTATACCACCCCATTTGCTTGGATTTCCTCCCATAACAGCCACTTCTGATAAAAGAATTGACACCCCACCACCAACCCACCCTTGGTTCACAAGTGTCGACATTGATGCGGGGGTGGGGGGGGAGGCAGATAGGGAGGGAGGCTGCAATGTGCCGATTGTAGACTCAGCAGAGACAAGGTCAAAGCAACATTAGCAGAGCCCATCTGTAAAAAAAAATGCTACAGCCAGTAAAATCTAGAGCTGTTATGAGAAAGAGTTCCTTCGGGCAGGATCAACAGAAAAGATACCGTAATCTCTTCAGGGGAAACAAGAAAGTTGCAGGCACCATGGAGATTACAATCATACCCTCTCCATAAAGGAGAAAACAAAGGCAAAAAAAATAAAGCCACAGAACTGAAGCAGGCTTCATGTCTTCATCATCTGGCAAGTCTCCTTCCCACTACTGGAGTTAATTCAGTAATCAGTAGAAGAAATAGTTTTAGAATTGAGATTCATGCAGTACCAAGTCCCACTAAATGCAGAATTTCCATCGCTGGGTGGAACCTTTTTTTATCGTGTGTGCTTGCCTTTCCCCAAACAGTACAAACATTTTTTTAAAATTTATTTTTACTGCAATACTCAAGCTTAGTTTCTCCAATCTTCAAGCAATCTTTGGACAGAGAGAACCTCAGGGCCCACCCACATCTGCAGCACCAAATTCTCCCCAAGTTACACTAGCATGTAACACTGGCTCTTGTTGCTGATTTGTAACCCCTTTCCTCTTCCCTCCTCCTCTCTTCCAAGGTCAGGGGGGGGCCAGTTCAAGGATTCACGACACCTCAATCCTGGACCGCTCAATGCAAACGTTGCAATTCCCTCCCCCAACCTAAACAGCCTATAAAAAGAGTGTCAGGAAGACCATCGGATAGGGAATTTTGAAGAAAATTGTAGGTGGATGGGAAACGGCTGTAACGAAAGTCCCACGTAGAAGGAACAGGTTCTGTCCTCCTCATTTAGGAGCTAACCATTGCCATTTCTTTTCTTTTGGGGACTTCCTGCAGAAAGCGAAAGAGGTAAGCCTATCAAACCACTTCCTCCGGTCGTAGGTCAATCTCCTCCTCTTGCTCTTCCATAAAGTGGGATTATGTCTTTTCTCTGCTTATTTTGGAAAGGCAGGGCAGGCGGAGAAAACAAGCTGCATCACCCCACACCTTTTCTTTGGTATCAAAGCCAGAGTCCCGAGGTCCCTTTTCTGAAGCACTTCGAACCTCACCATTCTTTCCTCACCGCAGTTTGGCAAATAAGAACTGTACCCTCCCTTCCCCAAACTACCACCCTTTCCCAAGAAATACGCATTCCTGAACTTCACAGTGACAAATGTGTGTGCACGTGTGCAAAAAACAGACTAAGCAGGTGTTGCTGTGAGAGATGCGACGTTCTAATGCAACGTTCAATAGGCATTTGAGGGCAAGCAGCGTTGATGAACTTCCCGAAGTTGTGGTAAAGTGCCACCGCAAGAGGAATGCGGCCTCTTCTCAAGAGCATCCAAGTAACCCTGGGGAGAGGTGAGTGGGAGGAACAGCCCTCTTCAGAATTAAAGTGAAAATATCAGCTTTCTGGATCCAGAGATTTATACATCGGTGTGACTTTTCACCACTGCTATAGCTTCCCCTCGCCAGATTGTTTGGTCAATGCTAGGAGAGGAGTAAGTTGTACAAGAATGAGTTTGTTTTCCTGATCCCAAAGAAATGGGCCCAGCAGGGGGAGGGGCGCTCCAAATTAGGCTTTGCTCCCAATAAATAAAATATAAGTCTCTTAAGGGGCAGAGTGATCACACCCATCTTCTCTTTGTCAACACCGTCGAGGATGCCATGATAGAAATATAAGGACTCTCCTTTCTAGAAGTTTGGTTCTAAACTCCAGATCAAATAGAGAGAACCAATCAACCCCGTGCTGCTTAAGCCCAGCTTAAAAGTTTCCTTGGTTCCAAAGGTTCTTGCTAACTGGTAGGGCCTCCATTCAAAAAATAGGTGGTCATCTCGCCTTTGCCCTTGACTTTGATGACTCCACGGCACTCCAATTGATAACCTTTGGCAGCTAATACCTGATAGAGGTCAGTTGTCACCTGGGGAGGGGGGAAAGCAGGGACAAAAATACTTATTAATCAGCCAAAGAAATGAGTCTAAAAGTCTCAACATTTCTACCAAGTACTTCTCCACCACATAGCCATGAACTTAAAAATGCATTATCACAAGATATAGACAAAGCCACAAAATTCAAAGCACTTTCATCTGAATCAAATCTAAAACTATAGCAATAGCACTTATATACCGCTTCACAGTGCTTCTAACAGTCCTCTCTAAGCGGTTTTTACAGAGTCAGCATAATGTCCCCAACAATCTGGGTCCTCATTTTACCGACCTCGGAAGGATGGAAGGCTGAGTCAACCTTGAGCCGCTCAGGATTGAACCCCTGGCAGTCAGCAGAATTAGCCTGCCATACTGTATTCTAACCACTGTGCCATCACAGCTCTTAAAACTATAAAACTACAGGTAGGCCTTGACTTACAACAGTTTGTTTAGTGATCATTCAAAGTTACAACGGCATTGAAAAATGTGACTTACGACTTTCACAGTTACGACCTTTGCAGCACCCCCCTGGTCACGTGATCAAAAGTCAGATACTTGGCAACTGGTTCATATTTATGACCGTTGCTGTGTCCCAAGGTCATGTGATCCCCTTTTGCGACCTTCTGACAAGCAAACTCAATGGAGAAGTCAGATTCACTGAACAACTGGGCTACTAACTTATCAACTGCAGTAATTCACTTAACAACTGTGGCAAGAAAGGTCGTAAAATGGGGTAAAACTCACAAATTTCTCACTTAACAACAGAAATGTTGGGCTCAATTGTGGTGGTAAGTAGAGGACTACCTGTATATAGGTACCGTGTTTCCTCGAAAATAAGACCCTGTCTTATATTTTTTTGAACCCTGAAATAAGCGCTTGGCCTTATTGCCATGCACTCAAAAGCCCGATTGGGCTTATTATCAGGGGATGTCTTATTTTGGGGGAAACAGGGTAGCTGCATCTTGTCACTGCCTTTCTAAATTCAAATGAGTATTTTCCTGGGACCGCACAGCTGTCATGTGAGTCCAGGAAAAAGTGTGGTTTCCTTAAGCAGCTGCTGATTCATATAGTAAGGGCCTCCAAACTAGATCCAAATAGAGGACACTTATTTTTACCTTCAAAGAAATTGCTGGTCCCGGCTAAAAGACCATTCTCTGAAATAAAAATCACTACGATGCTTGACTCTTTGCAAAATCCCAATTTTTTAAAAAAAATTAAAGGTACTTTGCAATTAGCATGAGTTTGAATAATGCAATATTCAATTTAGTGCAAAAGTGTATTTTAATGTTAAGTAGTGACCATTTTATTCATGATGGGAAAATGGTGACACCGTAACTGGCCTCACCTGAATGCGGTCAGGGACGCCAGTGCTGTCCATACGGCTAGAAACATTTACAGTGTTGCCCCAGATGTCATATTGTGGCTTTCGGGCTCCAATCACACCAGCCACTACTGGCCCAATGTTTAGTCCTAGAAGGGAGGAAAGAATCTCAAAGGTCAGAACGAAACACCAACTTGCAACCCCTCTTTTCCCCCTTGCTACTTCCAAGACTTTAACTGACCAATTTTCATTTGGAAATTATTGAAAGAGTGTTCGTTGATATATTTCATCTGCTCCATGAGCCTCATGGCATAGTCGGCCAGTGCAGTGATGTGAGAGCGCCCCTCTCGGTCATAGGTGCTATCATTTAGCCCTGATGCTGCCATGTAAGTACTTCCAATTGTCTTGATCTTCTCCAGCTGCCTGAATGGTTCGTCACTGATGATCTACAGACAGGAGGAAGGATCATGCCATTTAATATTATAAAGAGCATTATTATATCACCGTTTAAAATATTCCCAGCTGGGCAGAAACTTGGCCCTGCTCCCAAAATTGTTTCCTATGCTCTTGGTACAGGGTCAACAAGACAGGGCAAACGTCATAAATGTGCTATAAATGTGCTTCCTTCTCAGCCTGGGACACCTTCGTTGTGATGCTATGGCAGCGGTTCTCAACCTGTGGGTCGCGACCCCTTTGGGGGTCGAATGACCCTTTCACAGGGGTCGCCTAAGCGCGCGCTAGCCCGCCACGCCCCCTTTGTCACCTCATCGCGCACGGGGAGGGGGCGGGGAGGGGGTCGCGGCGGCGGGGAGGGGGTCGCGGCATTAGGAAGGTTGAGAACCACTGTGCTATGGGGAGGCACTGCTACAATCTATGGCTGGTGCTTGCAAGCAGCCTTCCCTTTTGAAACTCCTGGACTGTTAGACCTCCTTCAATTACCTGGACTATCAGCAGTGCATAATGCTGAAGGTTATCTGCCAATAATCTGGTCCCAAGTTGTTCAGGGCTAAAAACAAGACCTGAATGATCCTGTCAGGAGCTGTGGTGGAGCCGTGGTGGAGCCGTGGTTAGACTGTAATATTGCAGGCTAATTCAGCTCACTGCCAGCAGTTTGATCCTGACCGGCTCAAGGTTGACTCAGCCTTCCATCCTTCCGAAGTTGGTAAAATGAGGACCCAGACTGTCGGGGGCAATATGCTGACTCTGTAAACCCCTTAGAGAATGCTGTAAAGCACTATGAAGCGGTATATAAGTCTAAGTGCTAGTGCTAGTGCTGTCCCAATAGCCTAGAACCAAGTTCCCCAACCTTCCCTGGTTGGTGGCCTGGATCCTCACACTTATGACCATCACAGAGAGAAACACACACACACACACACACACTATCCTTCATCAAGATGAATTGTTGTCACTTTTAATAAAATATGTGGCAATGCAGAGCACATTCTGCCACAGATAGGTCTCCAGCACACCCACGCAAGTAAGAGATAACTCTTTCTTAGAAACAAAACTTCTTGATCCTTTACAATTTTCAGGGAGAAAAGCATCACATTTTTTTCTCTGTTTGCAACTCTGAAGATTCATATCCATATTCAGACAGCTAGCTTCTGTGCCCTCAACTAATGTTTTTTCTATCAATCAAGGTTATCTAAATCCACCTGACAACTGAAGGCTGTTCATTGGGCCAACTAGATTTACATCTTTTCCGACATGTAGCGGCCACTGAACGTTGGCTACCAGACCACTTCAAGCAACTTAGATTCATTCTGTAGTTAAAAAGTGAGTGAAGAAAGTATACTAAGGAATATAATTGCAGGATTTGTAGAGTCTGCTAAGTCATGGTTTGTTTAACCATGGTTCAGTCTAGAGATGGGAACGCCTGGAAAAAAAATGGAAAAATTGGGGAAAAAACCAGGGTTGTTTCTGGGTTTTTTCCCCATGGCTTTGGGGAAGAAAAAAAACCTTCAGTCCAATTGACTGAGTCTATAAACAATGCTTGACAAAGCACAACATCTGAGTCCACACAATACCCAAACCAGAGGTAGTATGCTGCCGGTTCGGACCGGTTTGGGCGAACCGGTAGCGCCGACTGTGGGTGGGGTGGGCCCGCTCACCCGTAATGCCGTCCTATTTAGCCACGTTTTTGTAGCTGGGCGCATGCACGAAAGGCGCGCATACGAGTAAAGATCATGCGTGGGAGGCTGTGCTCATGTGTGGAGGTGCGCGTGCGCGCTCACATTTGCAAACCGGTAGGGAAGGTAAGTGAAAACCACCCCTGACCCAAACCAAAACATTATTATTATTATTTATTAAATTTGTATGCTGCCCAACTCCCAAGGGACTCTGGCTTAATGTGATGTGTGAAGCCAGTCACTGTTGGATCCACCAGCATTCACTTTGCAGGTTTCTGCTGCTATAAATAGCAGATAATATTATGGAGGGAAATGACCCATAACATGTTATAGCATGATATTTCTATTTTCCCTTCAAGGCTCTCCAGATGCTGTTGGACTGCAACTCTACAATCCCTCTCTTCAACTATTGCCATACCGCTTAGAGCTAATGGGAGTTGTAGTCCAGCAACGCCTGGAGGGCCATGTCATGCCACTTCCTGAAAAACTCAAGACTTCTGACCCCACTGAGTTTTAGTGCCTTCCATTTTCCAATCTTCTAAAAAACGCACACTCACCTCGTCAAAGTCAGCAATGATCTCGTTGAGCAATCGAAGGCATTCAACACCCTCATTGTTGGCTTCCAGCTCCACATAGAACTCAGAGAAGTTGCTGATCGAGGCAAACATGACAGCTACACACTCGCACGATTGGTGGTACAGCTCATCATTGAGGCGTTCCCGTGCAAGAAAGTGAGCTGCCACATCTTTGGGCAAGATGTTGTGTAACAGCCGACGATTATAAGCCTGCAGCTCTTCCATCTCTTCCTTCTCACCTGTAGCCTGGGGAGAAAACAGGTCATCACTTATGCAGGCGTTAAACAGAAGGCAAATCTTAACAGAATATGAATAGATCTCTCAGGGGTGATTTACAATGGACCAACAAGAGTCCTTGATTCTAGTAGTCACAAAAGGCTAACTATCCTTTTGCAGAAATAAAATGGGTGGCTGGATAGACTAAACTGGATTTCTGCACAGAAGGAGAGTTTGGTTCATTTAATTTTAGTGTTCATTTTTAAAAGTCTAAAGATACCATAGGTACTCTGTCCATCCTGAGTTATACCAGCTTTCTAATTTATTCATGTTTGATACATTCAAGATTAATAGGAAGCGCAGTCCCATTTTGCAGAAGCCTCAAAAGTTAACTCAAGAAGAAGTTGAATTCTGCACCATATAAAAATTCTGTATGTTTAGCTTTTAAATATATATGTATGTTTACATATATCTGTACTGCGTCTGTTTCCTCGGAAATAACTTAATAAGATAAATTGGTTTTTCTCAATCTGACAGTCTCTGTCACCCCCACATACCATAGTTATTGTCCATATTAGTTGAGGATAATGAGAGTTGTAATACAGTATTTCACATATTCATTTTGTTCTGGAATATCCGTTCAATTTTTAATAGATGTTCATGATCTTTTGAATCACCAGTGATTTAGAAATTAATATGGGAACATATTATTATGTACTGTGTACTCTTGGAATCACAAAAATTTGACAAAAAAAATTAGGACCACATTTTTCTTTCAATTGTACAGGTAATCCTCGACTTACAACCACAATTTGGACCAGAATTTCCATTGCTAAACAAGGCGGTTGTTAAGTGAGTTGTGCCAAATTTTACAACCTGTTGTGCCACAGTTAAGTAAATCACTGAGGTTAACTGAATATGCGGTTGTTAAGTGAATCTGACTTCTCCCATTGACTTTGTTGGAAGTTAGCTCGCAAGAACGCAAATGGCAATCACATGACCCCGGGATACTGCAACTGTCATAAATACATGTCAGTTGCCAAGCGCCTGAATTTGGATCACGTGATTGTGTGGATGCTGTGATGGGCATAAGTGTGAGCATCTGTTGTATGTCACTTTTTTCAGTGCCATTGCAACTTTGGACAATCACTAAATGAAGGGTTGTATTTCAACAACTACCTGTACTACGATCTGAAGAGGTTATCTCTGTATCCATAAGTCAACAAGAATTTTTCTGCCAGGAGTCTTGAAAAAATGTAGACTGCATTTGTTTTATATTTTAAACCTTCCACTAAGCAGATATCAACCAAACTCAACATATGTTATTTGAGTTATATAATAAGAAAGGAATAATATATTTGCAAGACTGGGTGCTACTTGAGGATTTAAAGTTTCTGTCTCACCATGCTTCAGTCAAATGTTTAAGAGCAAACCAGAATTTTCCAGAGACTTTATATCTCAGATAGTTGGTATCTACAGGGTTGGATGTTGTACAACAGTGGTCCCCAACCTTTCCAGCTCTGTAGACTGGCGGGGGGCAGTGGCAGAGGCGGTCATGGTGGTCAGGTGGGGAGAGGGGATGGTTCCATGTAAGGGCACCCCCCCCCACTTAAACAAATGGAGTTCGGTGTGCTCAGCTGTTTGTCCGCCACTTGCGCAGCGGGTTCCCAACGGGCTGCGGCCCAGTACCGGGCCACAGCCTGGGGGTTGGGGACCCTTGTTGTACAACTACATCATCAAGAGCTTGTATGGCAAAGTATAGGCAATAGGATCTGAGAAGATGGGCTGGCAGCTGACCTTCTCCCTGCCTACTGCTGATAAAAACACTAAGGCTCTTTCCTGTCCAGACCCTGACAATGAGAAGAAGGAATGTTAAACAGTTGGACGAAAGATAAGAGCCAACCGCAAATCTGGGTATTCACCAATACTACAAACTCTCTCTTGCAACTTGTTTTCAGAATCTCTACTTTTTCTCCAGTACCTGTTGCTTCCAGAGAAAATCAAGGCGCGCTGTTGATTCGACTTGCTGGGCATGAAGATAGAGGGCCAAAGCAAAAAGTAACAGGATAACAGGTGTCATGTACTGCAGAGGCACTTTCTTCTCTGAGGAACTATTAAATTAAATTGGGGGAGGCAGAAAAAAAAAGAGAGTAAAGAAAGAGCACAAAGTACTAACTTTTCAGTTCTCATGATCCTAACACCTCGGAGCTTTACTCCATGATCTTTGCCATTCCAACTCAATCAGCCCCCCTAATTTATGCTGTTGCCAGCTGGCCTTAGATGCTATATTCTAGCCAGGGGTGGGATTGAAAATTTTTAGCAACCGGTTCTCTGCCCGGTTGCTGGGTGGGCATGGCCATGGTGGGCGTGGCCTACTCGGCCTCCTGCACCATGGCAGGGGGGGCGTTTTCACCCTCCCCAGACTCCGGAGGCTTTCCTCAAGCCTCCGGGAGGGCAAAAACAACCTCCCCGGGCTCTGGAGGGCTTCCGGAGGCTGGAAACGAGCCCATTTCCGGACTTTCAGAACTTCCGGGAGACCCGTTTTTCGCCCTCCCCAGGCTCCGGAGGCTGATGTAGTCCAGACTGGTTAGGACCTGGAAGACACAGAATCCCCAACCAGATCAAATTTCAATCCAAATAAATCTAGGAGGTAACAGACGGGGAAAGGAGCCGTATGCAGAAAGGCAGAAGGTGCCCTGAAAGAATTAATAAGAAAAACATAAAGCAATGTGAAAGACCTGCACTGGTTCTTAGTTGCTCATCAGGTACCATTTAAGGTGTTAGTAGCAACCTTTAAAGCCCTAAATGGCTTACAGCCCAGCTGTCTAAGGGATTGCCTCTCCTATAGCCAATTTGTGTGGTTATTTAGTCATCAGGAGTGGCCATCTTGGAGACATCTACTTGTCAGAAGCTTCTCTTTCTATAAATTGGAGATGTCTTTCTCCTGAATTGCTCCCAAGCCATGGATGGTGCTCCCTTGGGAACTGTGTTGGGTTCCTCATCTTTCTCAGTGTCTAAGGAAACATTTTTTCCAGGGTTTAATTACAAAAAAATTTAACATTGTTATTCTCAACTTTTTGTATCTTTTTTAGTCAGCCACCTTGAGAGCTCACTGAAGCAGAAAGGTAGGATACTGGTCAACTACATCATCATCATCATCATCATCATCATCATCATCATCATCATCATCATCATCATGTTTTATTTTCTAATCCTCTTCTTGGCCACAAAACCTCTGCCATATCTCTTTAATCATCATTCCTCACTTAAAACAATTCCAAAGTTAGTGCACAACTGCAGTTGTTTACTGTGGTCCCTTGATACAATTTGCTTCTCTTCCCTTCTGTTATATTAAGTCCCTCCGGGCACTCCATTCATTTTAAATTTAGATTTGCAAGATCCTCTGGATATGTACTTATCTTGTCCTTCTGCTACTTAAATAATATCATCAGTTTGGTCTTGTTGTGGTAGAACAAACAAGACCCATGGAAACCCAAAACCAGGATGAGCAAAAACAAGGGGAATAGACCAAATGTCCCTAGTCGCCTGTTCAGTTCTAATGCTCAGGGGACTAATGCCTTTTCTGTCCTAAGAGCATTACTTTCCAAACACGCTTCGCAAAACTTTGGTGATACTTTCACTAGTTTCTGAAACTAGTGTCTCCCTGCCATCAATCCTCCCCACCCCCCACCCCCACACACATTTAGTCCACACCCAATTCCTACTCACCAGGGCTGAGTCTCATTGAAGGCTGGTCTGTTTTGGAAAAGAGAAAAGAAGACATTTTTAGAAATAGTCCTTAACGAAGTCTGAATTATTCTGGTCTCTTTTCCTTTGTTTAATACAGGGGTCTCCAAACTTGGCAACTTTAAGATTTGTGGACTTCAACTCCCAGAATTCTCCAGCCGGCCATGCTTGAAGTCCATAAGCCGAGTTTGGAGACCCCCGATTTAATAAATACTTTCAGATAAGAGATTATATTTTAATTACAAGATTTTGAAGGTTCACTGAGAACAAGACTCAGAAGAACCGGCTTGTCAACTTCTGAATGCCAACATTCTAATTCCAAGACAGGCTTCGCTTTTTCACACTTTTATAGTCTTCCACAATCCCACTATTCTTTTTCTTGGGCAGCCAGAAGCATTTCATGGATTTGACACGTTAGTTTTCCCTCCCTTCACAACCTCATCTATTGAATGCTTTTGCTTTATATGTGAAGTTATGTCACAGGTCTATTCCCACATTTCATTTTTCAAAAAACCCTAACGGAGATCCCTAAACGTACAGTCTAAAGACAGAATCAGTAGTTGTTTTTTTTTAAAGCAGAGTATTGTGGGGGTTTTTTTTATATAATACCATGACTGAAAAACATTTTAAAGATAATTACTGTCAGATTTATATTCTCCTATTCCTTGAGGAATTCAAGGCAGCATTTGTAGTAGTCCCTCTTCCAATGTTTCCTCAAAACCACCACCCTGTGAAATAGTCTGAGCTGAGAGAAAGTTGAATGCCCAAAGTAATTCAGGAAGTTTCTGTGGCTGACAGTGGATCTGGAACCTGAGTTTCCCCAGTGACATTGTACTCCATACACTGTGATTCATAACATCACATTTACACCTAGCCACTAGCCACTACCCATTTTACCACTATACCATACTGATCCTCATGTGAAAACAAAAGATTCCAGTGATTTAATTTAAATAATTAAATAAAAAGCATAAATTTTTTGGAGGTGAGCAGGTGCCATCTACTGCTGCAAAAGCCACAGTTGCAATCTCCTATCCAGAGAAAACCATCACTTGAGGAGAAAAGAGATGCATAGTTTTTTTTCTTCTCTGTCAGGGTATGTAGATTTAATAGCTGTAAGCTGATGAGAAGTTGTAAGTGAAGGCAACCGGAAGCTGATGCAATGTGAATGAGGCAGCAGGGTTACTGCCACTTTAAGAAGCTGGGTAAAAAGCTGCCTATATAAGGGAAGCCACTAGAGGGTGTTTCCCTTCTCCTCATGTTCTCTTTCGTCCATGTAGTCTCATTGCTCTTCTCCATGTATCAGTAGCTGTATAAAGGTATTTAACCACGTATAAGATTGTATATATTTAGCTGTACATAAACCACTATTAAGTATCTAAAGGCTCTGTGTGCTGTGTGTTTTGCTCCTGGGTTTATCTCATAATACTAGTCACGCTGCCTAAACTCTGACATTCTCCTTCTTCCGGTGGACAAAAAAAGTCAAGGATATGCATGTGAGCAAGAAGGGTAAATCCCTCACTCTGTATTTGTGTGTGTATATATTCAGTCTAAAGGAATAAGGACCCATACGTGGAGTAGCATTTCTGTAATGCGCTGGAGAAAGTTTGTACAAATGTGCCTTTTGGGCCTTCAACTACCCAGAGGCTGTCTTTCAGGATGCTATCTATTTCTCTCTCCTTGTCCCTGGGGTCTAGGACTTTCAGGAAACCTGGTTGGGTTTGCTCAACATGCTAACTGGGTCAAAGACAGAGTATAAACATGTTGTGTGAACACCATAATCCAGGATAAGTAGGACAGCTAGAAAGGCAAATCAATCTTCTAAGAAAAAGATTAGGTATAGGAAGCACCTGAAGAAGTAAGACAGAACTCACTGGCAGAATTTTGGCAGCCACAAAACACAGCCCTGAACATTGAATGACTGTTGGATTGCTCCACCCACAGTCCGCCTACTGCTGCCTGCCTGGCCAATCAAGAAGCGCTGTTCATTGCCAATACAGTGCTCTACTTAAGGAACATCAGGTGCATTTTTTTTAATGAGAGCATTTCCCTGCATTTGAGAACATACTGATAAAAGAAGGACTAGGGGGGACATGATAGCAATATTCCAGTATTAGAGAAGCTACCACAAAGAGGAGGGTGTCAATTTATTTTCCAAAGCTCCAGAGGGCAGGACAAGAAACAATGGATGGTAACTAATCAAGGAGAGAAGCAACCTGGAACTAAGAAAAAACTTCCTAACAGTGAGGACAATTAACCAGTAAAACAGCTTGCCTTCAGAAGTTGTTGGTGCTTCATCACTGGAGGTTTTAAGAAGAGACTGAACAGCCACTTGTCTGAAATGGCATAGGCCATAGGGTCTCCTGCTTCAGAAGGCATTGGACTAGATTCTAGTCCAATGCCTTCTCAAGCAGGAGACCCTATGCCTGTGATGGCAAACCTGTGGCACGCGTGCCACAAGTGGCACGCGGAGCCATATCGGTGGGCACACGAGCTCAGGTCCGGCACACATGCGCACGCCGGCCAGCTGATTTTCGGGCCTTCTGGACCCACTGGGAGTCAGGAAACAGGCTGTTTCCAGCCTCCGGAGGGGGTGGGGAAGGCCCGTTTTTTCCTCTCCCCAAGCTCCAGAGCCTTTCTAGGAGCCTGGGGAGGGCGAAAACGGCCTTCCCCACCCCCCCGGAGGCACTCCGGAGGCCAGAAATGGCCCGTTTCCCAACTTGAAACGGGCCATTTCCGGCCTCCGGAGGGCCTCCAGGGGGGTGGGGAAGGCCGTTTTCGCCCTCCCCAGGCTCCTAGAAAGGCTCTGAAGCCTGGTGAGCGAGAAAAACGGGCGTGCCATCGCGTGCTGGGAGCGGGTCATGCACGCATGCGCGGGTGGGGCCCGCATGGAATTATGGGTGTGGGCACACGCCCCCATGCACCCCCCCCTTTTTGGCACGTGAACCAAAAAAGGTTCACCATCACTAGACTAGAAGATCTCCAAGGTCCTTTCCTGCTCTATTCTGATTGATTGATTGATTGATTGATTGATTGATTGATTGAAAAGATGGTGCTATATTATTATTACAACTAGTACTAACACGTTAGTAATAATTTCCAATGCTACATTCAAGGTGGCATGGAGATGTCAAATCTAATGATGGAACAGGTGGTCCTTGGTTAACAACCACTTGTTCAGAGACCATGCAAAGTTAGAATGGAACTGAATGAGTGATGGTTATGACCAGTCTTCAAAGTTCTGGCCATTCCAGAACCCCTGAAGTCATGTGATCGTGATCTTTGGCAATTAGCTCACACGACAGTTGTATTATCCTGCAATCACATGATTGCAATTTGCAACCTTCCTTGCTGGTTTCCCACAAGCAACATCAATGGGGAAGCTGGCAAGGAAGATTGCAAGTTGCTCAGGTAAGTCTTTCCCACCTGTGCACCCTCCCCAGCTTCTCTGTGTTCACACTGCACCTCCCTGGCCACCTTCCCCCATCCAACAGCAACCATCCAAGCCCCACTGCGCTTGCACCATGCCTCCCCCATTACTCGCACAACCTCACGCATCCCAGAACAGCCAACTCTGGTTGCACTGCATTTACACTGCACATCGCTCACTACTCTGACACCTTCTCCCACCCAGCAGCCATTTCCCTGCCTGCTAGCCTGCTTGCAAACCACTTGGGACTTTCTTTGGCTGTGGAAGCTGGCAGAAAGTTGCAAGGTGATGCTTAATGACCCGCAATCTTCACTTAATGATGGCAATAGGGAATGCGGGGATTGCTGTTGTTTAAGTGACGTGAGCCCACGGCATTGTACTTTACAACTGCATTACTTAGCAACAGAAATTCCAACCCCAATCGCTGTCATAACTCAAGGACTATCTGTATAGAAGAATTATAGGGAACCACCTCACCCACCCCAAAATCTTGAGAGGCGTTTGAGGCCTGACTGAAGACTGAGATTCTTCCCAACCCTGGAAAGAGAGAGGTTCTTACAGAGCATTAGTGGCCACCAGCAAGTCATAGTTGTCAAACAGCACGCCCTGTGGGCCCTCAGCCAGTATCAAATACACCATCTCCATCGTCACCAACAGTGGCAGCTTTCTAAGGCTGCTGATGTGCAGGAAGACAGAAGAGGCCAGCAGACTCAGCAACACCGAGTAAGTGAAGTACTAAAAGGAAGAAAGGATAGAGATTTGTAAGGACTCCCCCTTACAAATTCGGATGTGTTCCCAGAAGTCCCAGAATCGCTCCCTCAAAGCGTTGCCAACCCTGTTTTCTCCCCTGAAGTGAGATGTTGTAAGGTCCTGCCTCGCCAGTCTTCTCAAGAAAGCAGAACTCTTGAAACGAAAGCCATTTCAAAAGGAAACTTTTATTGGAAGATTGTGATAGCAAGATTTGACAGATGTGCTAACAGCCAATCACAATGGATGTTACAAGTCTCCTCCTTCAGTATCAGAGGCAGGAGGCTAATAAGCATCCAAGTTGCGGGGGCGGGGGGAGAATTGATTCCGGCACAGTGAGCCAAATGATGGAGGCAGACTTTTACCATTTAGCAACAGTTCAGGTCTCTCATCTTTATCTCTTACTCTCCCTCCTGCTTCTACCAACACATTTCTCCATTCCAAACTCAAGCAACCTCCATGGCCAAGAGGCGCCAGTCCACCTATCAAGCTACTTCTGGGAGGGCAACATGGAGTGAAGGAGGAAGGAGACAACCCTCAGAAAGAAATGTTCCACGTCGCTGCACACAAAGCTTGGCATCCTCCCTTGTGCCCTACCCAAAGCCCATTTTCCACACCAAAGCCGCCTCCGATGCACATACCTCAGGGAAACTGCAGGTCAAGTCATCCTTCCCTTGGCAGGGTGGAGTGTCCGACGCCAAGGTATAATTGAGAGCATGGAGGTAACAGGGGTCTACTGTAGCCGGAGTAACGTTGAAGAATCTAACCACACAGTCTTGGAGCCGGATCCGACTGCAAGCAAACTAAAGGGTAGGGTAATTCAGCTAAGGAACTGCTGCTCAGTGGTTCTAGAACCCCCTGATCCCTAGTGTAACTGGGTCTGCGACAAATCCCTGAGACTCTAGGAATTCCTGAGATTTGATAGGGATTTGAAAGTCAAAATGCTGCTCACAGTATCCAAAGTATCCTTTCCTCAGCTTTCCCTTGCCATTTGGGAATTCTGATAGTTGTTAATTCCAACATGTGGGGATGATACCAATTTAGGGAAATATTAATGCATACGGGTTCCTTGGCAAACAACATTTTGCATAATTTTAGAAATTTTCAATGCAATCGTTCTTTGATCGGAAAACGGTTGCAGAGCAAGAAAATTAGAACTTCTACATCCCCTCTGTTCAAAATCTAACAGAGTGGAATATGCTAAGTCCTGACAGTGCTAAGTCCTAGTATAGGGTTTTTTTTTAGTAAAACTATGATTGTGTATCATTGAGTTGATACACAAAAACAGCCAATTGTGCTTTGTAAAGCATGGTTTATAACTTGGCATTAGATGTGAACAGGTCTCTGTAGTTCACTTGTAAACGACAGCATCTGGTAAATGTATCTTATAACTTGCTGTAAGACACGTAATCCTCGACTTACAACAGTTCGTTTAGTGGCCGTTCAACGTTGCAACGGCACTGAAAAAAGTGGCTTATGGTCGTTTTTCACAGTTGCGACCTTTGCAGCATCCCCATAATCACAGGATCAAAATTCACATGCTTGGCAACTGGTTCATATTTATGACCGTTGCTGTGTCCCAAAATCATGTGATCACCTTTTGTGACCGTCTGCAAAGTCAACGGGGAAGCCAGATTCGCTTAACAACTAACTTATCAACTGCAGTGATTCACTTAACAACTGTGGCAAGAAAGATTGTAAAGTGGGGCAAAGGTCACTTAACAAATGTCCCACTTAACAACAGAAATGTTGGGCTCCATTGTGGTCGTAAGTCGAGGACTACCTGTATTTGGACCCTATCGTTGATGGTCTCTGCCTATAAGCAATCTTTGTTGCACAATTTATTGAGTATCATCTGACCGGTCTTGTGACTTCAAGACCTTTGCCCTTCAGCCCTCCTCCAGCATCTTTCCCCTCCCTGCTTCTCATACCATGTTGACAAAGGCAGAGATGAAGACAAGCAGGATGGAGACAACGCCAGTAATAGTGCTGTTGATTCGGGATTGGATGATCTTGCGAGAAACACGCTGCAAAGCGGCAGGAAAGGGCTACAAGGGATTGGAAAAGGTTGAATGAGTAAAGGGGTGCTGCTGATATTACCATTTATCACTTCCAACTAGTTGCAACTATCCCCCTTAGCCTGATGACACCAGAGCCAGATACCAGGAACCAAGCTCACGGCAGTCTTCAATCTGGAAGACTCTACAGTGGGGATTCAGGCTTTCTGCCGAGAAGCTGAATTGTGCTCAGCAGACAACAATAATATAATATTAATGACACTGTAGACAATATTATTTTCCAATAACACTGGATAATAATACTGGAGGCAACACTGGAGAAGATGGATGAATGATCTGGCCTGATATAAAGCAACTTTCATTTTTCTATTTCCCCAATCTGGCAAAAAAGAAGAAACTCCAAATCTTGCTTGATTACTGGTCCAACAACATCAATTAGTATTTTCCTCCATCTGCAACTTGGCAGGAGCCAGTACAAAAGTGAAAACACCGTCATAAAACTCCATAGGTTCTGAAACGGCTTTCCAGAAGCAGGTGCTTTTCAAATGTGTTAAACCCAGGCTGGCTAGAAATTCTATGCAGGGTAATCCCAAACATACCTCAAAGGTACCTAGCTGGGGAAGAATGCTCCAGCTGAAAAATTACACACATCTCTATTCTTGATAAGAAGATGTGCCCAAGCAGAGCCCACAGCTGGTGGAAACAAAGTCAGAACGAATCAAGATTTGCTCATTGATGGGATTTGTGAGAGTGTAACTTACACCAAGGCAGGAATAAATGGCACACATAAAAAAAATGGAGGCCAGGATGACGAAGATACTGATGTAGACACCAAACATCAGAGAGGAACTGTGGAAATAAGGAGCGCAGTTAGTCTGAGAAATCCAGACACTGTCATTAAATTAACTTTTCAAGTATTTGCTAGTATACATGCCTGACTCCCCAACTTGAGCCCTTTAGCTATGTTGGAAGACCATTCCCACTATCCCCAACACATCCAATGTTGGCTGAGTGGTCATAACCCAACGCATTTGGAAACATCAGATTAGGAAGGTTTATATAATGTTATTAAAATACGTTGCACCAACTTTGCACTAGGATGCTACAGCACTGAAGTATGTCATGAACCATCTGGGACTCACCTTGCTTCAGAACGACTTTCACTTTGTTTTGCTCAAACATCAGCTTCAAAACAGCTCCGAGAGAATACTTTACCCTCCCTTCTCGTGCTGCTGTTTCTAAATTACTCTTTCTAGTAGACGGTCCCTTCATATGCTAATAATATTAAGGCAAAGCTGGAAATCTGTGTAGTTAGGTGTGTGCGTGCATGATGTGTATGTATACAACTTGCCATTTTTATTTGGATTATTTTGCAGTCATTTGGCTGAAACAGTCTCCTCGGTCTTGCAGACTCATTTTTGAACTTTCAGCTTCCCTGGAGCGTTAGAAGTTACTTAATGTTGCTTCCAGGAACAGCACATTTGTTTGTAGCACAATATGGTATGCGATCTGGAATTTGGGTTTCTGCATCTGTGTGTACTATAGCACATGGCTCCTCTGACTATATATGTCCCAAATATAGGTAGTCCTCGACGTACAACCACAATTGCGATTAGAATTTGTGTTGTTAGGCAGTTGTTAAATGAGTTGTGCCTAATTTTTCAAGGTTTTTTTTGCCACGGTTAAGTACCGTATTTTTCGGAGTATAAGACGCTCCGAAGTATAAGACGCACCTACCTTTTTTGGGGAGGAAAACAAGAAAAAAAAAATCAGCCTCTACCTCTGCCTCCCAGCAATTTGCCTCCTTGCAGCAAACAGCAAACACCCTGTTTCATTTTCACTTTCAGTTTCAGCAAGCCTGATTAGCACAAGGAAAAAAAAATCTGCCTCGGCCTCCCTGCAGCCTGAAACAGCTGATGGTCCGGAGGCCGATCCAACCAACAATCACCTGCTTGTGCTAATCAGCCTGTGCTGAAGCTGAAACAGGCTGTTTGCTGTTTGTTGCAAGGAGGTAAATTGCTGGGAGGCAGAGGCCAAAGGGTGGGCCATAAAATACGGTAATCACGAGTTGTTGAGTCACATCGTCAATAAGCAAATCCAACTTCCCCATGGATGTTGCTTGTCAGAAGGTGTTGGGGATGTAACAAATGGTGATCACATGACCCTGGGACGCTGCACCTCTCATAAATTCATACTGGTTGCCAAGTCCCCAAATTTTGATCACATGACTATGGAGATATTGCAATGGTCGTAGATGTGATGCTGGTCATAAGTCACTTTTTTCAGTACAGGTAGTTCTTGATTTACAACAGCTCATGTAGTGACCATTCAAAATTACTACAGCACTGAAAAAGGTGACTTATGACCGTTTTTCACACTTACGACCGTTGCAACATCTCCATAGTCATGTGATCAAAATTCAGATGCTTGCCAACTGACTCATATTTATGACGGCTGCGGTGTCCTGGGGTCAGATGATCCTCTGTTGAGACCTTCTGACAAGCAAAGTCAATGGGGGAAGCCAGATTCACTTAACAACTGGGTTACTAACATAACAACTACAGTGATTCATTTAACAACTGTGGCAAGAAAGGTCGTAACATAGGGCAAACCTCACTGTATTGTGTATTAACTGTCTCGCTTAGCAGCAGAAATTTTGGGCTCAATTGTCATACTTTGAGGACTACCTGTACCGTGTTAACTTTGGTCACCAGACAAATGGTTACAAATTAAGGACTACCTATACTAGGTACATTAAGATATATATATATATATATATATATATACACACACACACACACACACACACACACACACACACACACACACACATGATGAACATACTCTTGTACATGTGTCACTCACTGCGGGAAGATGACTATCTGGATGCAACAAATGAAGCAGAAGACTAGCATGGTACAAGCCATGTAACTACCAAAGCGAGTATCCACCTTTTTGGAATACTATAGGATTAAAAGAGAAGAAAAAAAAATTACCAAGGAATTGAGGAACACATGACTTTGTGCCCAATTTGAAATCTCAATTCTAGATACAAGTAGAGAAGGGAAATACCTTTCTCTCCAACTCAGGTTTCTGGAAAGTGAGCAGAAAACGTTTCACATGATCCTTGCGGAGCTGGTCAATGCTTCGGGCATCAATGGCCCTGCCCAAGAACTCATCAACCTCATCCTCAGGATTTAAGGCTTCCTGTGTACTTCGGCTACGGGAAAGCAAAATTCACGTTGGAGAGTAAAAAGAGACACGAGACAATTTATTTTATTTGCATCCCACTGTTACTATTTTTACAAAAAACTCAAGGCAGCAAACGTACCTAATACTCCTCCCTCCTCCTAGTTTTCCCTACAACAATAATCCTGTGAGGTGAGTTGAGCTGAGAGAGCGCGACTGGTCCAAAGTCACCAGCAGACTTTCATGCCTAAGGTGAGACTAGAACTCACACTCTCCTGGTTTCTAGCCTGCTGCCTTAACCACTAGACTAGACCAAATAATGTGAACCTCTCTGAAATCGATGCCATCTTTCATATATTGCCACAAGATAGTTTAGGGACTCTGGCTTGAAACATTTTCTCCATCCCCACTGTCAAAATCTCAAGGAGATTGTCAAATGGAGGCACTTACTTGTCTTTGCTGGAATCATCAATACCCTAAAAAAAAAAAAGAGAGAGAGAGAGAGAAAGAGAAAGAGAAAGAGAGAGGGTATCATGTTCAAGAGCACACAGTATATTTTTGATACCACCCATTCTCTTTACAGTAAATTTCAAAAAATGCAGAAAAACTTGATAATTGCAATGAATACAGGTAGTCCTCATTTAACGATGGTAATTTGAACCAGCATTTCCCCTGCTAAGTGATGTGGTCATAAAATGTGACGTTACATGACCGCATCGCTTAGCAATGGCAATCCTGGCAGTTCCCGTTGCTGTTAAGTGAGAATTGTGGCTCATTAAGCAAGGACCTCCTCACAATTTCCTACCGCCTTCCCACAATCGACGTCAGTGGGAAAGGCGGTAAGAAGTTGCAAGTCCCAGGCAGCTCGCAAGCCAGGTGGGGGAAGGGTATGTGGGTGGGTGCAGCAGTATGCGCAAGTGTTTTCGGGCTCAGGGATGGCTGCTGCCAGGTGGGGCAGACTTACCCGAGCGACTTGCGACCTTCCATGCTGGCTTTCAGCGGGAAAGCCATCAGGGAAGGTCACAAATGGCGAACATGTGACTGCGGGTGCTGCAGTTGTTGTAAATACAAGCCAGGCAACAAGTATTCGGATTGCGATCACATGACTGTTGGCGTGGTGCAATAGCCAGAACTTCAAGGACCGGTCGTAAGTGCTACTCGTTCAGCACCGTTGCACCTAAGTGGTCGGTAAGCAAGGAGTACCTATACAATTAATTCTATATGTGGTGAAGTTTTGTAATAATGTGGTTACAGTATTCTTCAAACTCAGACTACAACTCCCAGCATGCTGGTGGCTATGATACCAGGAAGCCCAGACATTGTAATTCTGATATCTTTGGAAAGCAGCGATTTTGGGAAGAGTAAAACTAGTAAATGTTGCCAGCAACGTAGTTTTCAATAAAAAAATTTCTCTTTTCGTTTTTTGGCAGACATTTCCTGGCCATACTTGGGATTATTAGTATTCCCACACATGTATACAGGTAGTCCTTGACTTACAACTGTTTGTTTAGGGACCGTTTGAAGTTACAACGGCACTGAAAAAAGTGACTTATGACTCTTTTTCACACTCATGACCCTTGCAGCCTCCCCAATGTCAAAATTCAGATGCCTGGCAACAGGCATGTATTTATGACGGTTGCAGTGTCCCAGGGTCACATGATCACCTTTTGTGACCTTCTGACAAGCAAAGTCAATGGGGAATCCAAATTCGCTTAACAAACTGTGTTACTAACTTAACAACTGCAGTGATTCACTTAACAACCGTGGCAAGAAATGTTGTAAAATGGGGCAAAGCTCACTTAACAACTGTCTCATTTAGCAGCAGAAATTTTGGGCTCGATTGTGGTCATAAGTTGACAACTGCCTGTACCAAATTAGATATTCCTGGCAGTATTCACCCAAAATGGATAAGGAAGGGTGGTGGTGGTGGTATTTGCAAGCCTGTTTAAAAAAAAAAAAAAAAGCCAGAATCTGAAAATAACATTTAACACAGCACAATACTTAAGCAAAATGGTTCGGTTGAGATCTGTATATGTGGGACTGATTGGGGTAGATTGTAGGGGTGACATCAAAATATAATTTTATCATATTTTATCTATATCTTACATTATTGTATTTTCTATTTTCATCTTAGATTGTATTTTATTCCAATTTCATTTTAAATTGTATTTTATCCAATTCCATTTTAAATTGCTTTTATCAAATTTCAGTAATATTTTGTTTCTGGAACTCTGCACTTTGATATTGCCCAAGGGCTAATCAATCAATAAATAAGTAAGACTTCCCCATTGACTTTGCTTGGCGGAAGGTCACAAAAGGTGATCACACGACCCTGGGACACTGCAACAGTCATAAATATGAGTCAGTTGCCAAGCACCTGAATTTTGATCACATGACCAGGGGGTTTCAACAGTCATAAGTGTGAAAAACTTATAAGTCACTTTTTTCCAGTGCGGTTGTAACTTTGAATGGTCATTAAATCAGAGGTGGGTTCCTACTGGTTCTAACCGTTTCTTTAGAACCGTTAGTAACTCGGCGATGACGTCACGGAGCCGGTTCCGCTGGTGTCTCTGTGGGCACCGCCATCTTGGATTTTGCCTCTGCGCATGCGCAGAAGCAATTTTTTTATTGCTGTGTGCGTGCGCATGGCACAACCCTGAGCGAACTGGCAGCAAAAGGATCCAGAACCCACCCCTGCATTAAATGAATCATAAATAGAGGACTACCTGTACTATATAAGTACTGTATATAGTGTGTTGCTTGAGCCCAAAAGCTTTCTAGAGTAATCATCAATTACAATGATTTTTTACCTGGTATTCATCATTAACTGATTACCGCCAATGTGCGACACCCGCCAGCAGCGATTTATTGAGCTTTTCGACCCATCTTTTTTTTCGGAGTTCAAAATGTTTTTGTTGCATGCAGAAATAAAAATGTGTTTTCTCTGTAGCAGGTCATTGATTTCATAAATGCAACACACTATAATTTTTTTTATACAAAGCATAAAGGTAAAAAATGATATATGCAGTGTTATCTTCATTTTAGATGTCAAAAGGGTTTTGTGGCTCCCGGTGTTTTCTTTTCTGTGGGAAACAGGTCCAAATGGCTCTTTGAGTGCTCTAGGCCAGGGGTCTCCAACCTTGGCAACGTTATGCCTAGCAGACTTCAACTCCCAGAATTCCCCAGCCAGCAAAGCTGGCTGGGGAATTCTGGGAGTTGAAGTCCTCCAGGCTTAACATTGCCAAGGTTGGAGACCCCTGCTCTAGGCTGCCCTTTTTCTGCTCCAAATCTCTGAAAAGCTGAGAAAAGAAACCTAATATGCTGGTTTGCTGTGAACTTCATTATACCAACACAGGGAACAGAAGCAGAGCCCTTCCCCCGGACTCTCCCATTTCAAACACAGGTAGGTGCAATAAATCTGACTGGCTTGGGCTGGCCTTTGGCCAACAGAACAATATCACCTTACAGCTTGTCTCAGAATAGCTGAGATTTACAGCTAAGAAGCAGGGCGACCTGCCGGCTGGTTAATGCTCAACTTAGTTGGTGTGGGGAAAAGGTTCACAGAGAGTTTGGGAGGCGAGAGTGAGTTTGCAGAGAACAATAATTACCAATCTCTTCTGCCTTTAAAAAAAAAAAATCTCCATTTTCGTATTCAGCCTCTGACTTCAAGCATAATTCAAGTATTTCTCATCCTGACAGTCTTTGGAGTTATTTGACCAAATAATGCCAAAAAGGAGGAGGGGGGCAATATTAGAGGGGCACAAATGGCCCTGACACTTCATATGCTTACTCCAGGTCATCCTTGACTTACGAACACAATTGAACCCAAAATTTCTGTTGCTAAGTGAGACATTTAAGTGAGTTTTGCCCCATTTTATGACCTTTCTTGCCACAGTTGTTAAGTGAATCACTGCAGTTGTTAAGTTAGTAACATGGCTTCCCCATTGACTTTGCTTGGCGGAAGGTCACAAAAGGTGATCACACGACCCTGGGACACTGCAACAGTCATAAATATGAGTCAGTTGCCAAGCACCTGAATTTTGATCACATGACCAGGGGGTTTCAACAGTCATAAGTGTGAAAAACTTATAA
>QLTV01003097.1:3409213-3421257 GCA_003457575.1 Thermophis baileyi
TACATTCAATCAGATTATATTTTATTCTTCAGGCATCCTCTGACATCACTCACGGTTGTGTAGAAGTTCTTCTGAATCTACAGTCATAATCTGGAACCATCACGAATATTGTAAAAAAGGATTAATGCTTCCCCATCTCCCTTGTTGCTACATCTTTTCCCGGTAGATTCTTGAAAGTGACTTCCTTTACTCCCGCCCCCCAGGCATACTTCAATGACCAATAAGAGTACACAGTTATGATCACATGCCATGGACTACATGGCATGGACTACATTCCCCAGAATGCTATGTCTTAAAGAGACAGTTCTTAATTCTAGGCTAAACCCTTGATAAGCCAGCACATCCCCTGATAATAAGCCCAATCGGGCTTTTGAGTGCATGGCAATGAGGCCAAGCGCTTATTTCAGGGTTCAAAAAAATATAAGACAGGGTCTTATTTTCATGGAAACACGGTACCTATTCAAAGGGTAGTACAGGTCATCCTCGACTTACAACAGTTCATTTAGTGACCTTTCAAAGTCACAACGCCACTGAAAAAAGTGACTTATGACCATTTTTCACACTTACGACCGTTGTAGCATCCCCATGATCATGTGATCAAAATTCAGATGCTTGCTTGGCAACTGGTTCATAATTATGACCATTGCTGTGTCCCAAGGTCACGTGACCCCCCCCCTTTTGTGACCTTCTGACAAGCAAAGTCAATGGGGAAGCCAGATTCACTTAACAACCGAGTTACTAACTTATCAACTGCAGTGATTCACTTAACAATGTGGCAAGAATGGTAAAATGGGGCAAAACTCACTTAACATCTCCCTTAACGACAGAAATTTTGGGCTTAATTGTGGTCATAAGTCGAGGACTACAAACTCTACGAACTGTAGATAATTTCAACTGTCCCACTGGCACATGCAGCAAAATAAACTCCTGGAGTATTGTTTTTCCAAGTGTATAGCTTTACTCTTGACAGATACCCTTTACTTTAACGAAGAGGTAAGCAATCTTTCTTTATGTGGACGACTTTATTTCCTAAGGGATAATCTATCAATGAGAAAAAACTAAAACAGCCCATACATGGAGAGAACCATTCCCTCCATGACACTCCTTTCCTGACATTCCATTCTCCTTTGCCAGGTTGCAGGAAAAAAGAAAGCCAGCTCTCGCTGGAGATTTGAACAAACCATATTACAAATTTGCTTAGTATCATATGTGAACTAAGCTTTGGGGTTCAGAGCTTATGAGGAAAAGGCTTTGCAGAACTTCTATCCTGGGTTGGAAGGATACTGAATTTAGAGGCGTGCAGTTTTCATATCTGCGGTGGACAAGGGGTGGTTCAAATCTAGTATGGGGACCTTCGCCCAAAGGTACAGCAAGAGAACCTGTGCCCAGATCCAAAATATCTCTGTCCTTTGCCTCTCAAAATTGCACATCACTGCTGTATTTATCAATAGGACAACCAAGTATTTCTTCAAATGATTACCTGTGAATCTATGGGTAGGGAAGGCTTTTCTATTTCTAAGCAGAGTAGATGCATTGATCCCTTTTAATATTAATCTGGTAATTATTAGCTTGTTTTGGGGAAGGGCTGTTTGCCTGGTGCGTTTAACCCCTTTTTATGCCTAAAGAGGACATATCTCTAAGTTCTTTCCTTCTCCATCCATTTACACTTTCATTTCACCTTATCGCTGCGTGAGAGAAATGACAGTTGTATTGTCCCAAAGGTGCTTTTTTTCAAGAAGCAACTGGACTTCCTGGTTTTTCTTTGAAGATGTTTCGCTTCTCATCCAAGAAGCTTCTGGAAGCTTCTTGGATGAGAACTGAAACATCTTCAAAGAAAAACCAGGAAGTCCAGTTGCCCCTTGAAAAAAGCACCTTTGGGACAAACATGACCTGGGTGACTGAGAATCTCCATAGACAGCTGTATTATTTACCTAGATGAGCTACCCAGAGAGGTATCTCCAAAAGATACTTATTTCACAGGCAATTAATTTTAGTTAATAATATTTAAGGCAGTTAATAGAAATATAAATGTATTTTCATCTTGACCCTTCTATTTTTTAGAACATGACTTCTAATACATGTTAGTACAATCATATGTGTGTACTAATATACATGTATATCACCAAAAGAAGTTTAATAGACTGGGGGTAGTTGTGGGGGAAGACATCTTCAGCAGCTGCTTTCAGCATGAGTGGACAACCCAATGTTGACAAATCAGGCATAGAGCACTGCCTAGGATTTTTTTTTTCCTGCCTTTTTTCATCTATTCCTTCTGCTTATCTCAATTCGGGATTATCCTCCTTTTAGCTCAATGCCAGGAAAGATATGCTGTACAACAGGGGTGTCAAACTCAAGGCCCACGGGCTGAATCCGGCCCGCGGGGTGCTTAAATCTGGCCCACAGGGCCGGCCTGGAAATATCAAAGGACCGGCCCACGGTGCCTCTGCCAGCCCCCCCTGTGCCCCGTTTTGGCCGGTAAAGTGCTGCAGGAGGCCTCCGTCCCGTCTCCCCCCTGCTCCCCCCCCCGCCGGCCCGCAGAGGAGAACTACAATGCTGATCCGGCCCTCAAAGAAATCCAGTTTGGCACCCCTGCTCTACATCATTTTTAGCAGGAATGAAAGAACAAAGCAGGATCCAATAATACGTTATGCCATCCTACCTCCTTTCCCAGGTACAGTCTCAAGCAAACCCGAAACTTACCATCTGTCGTAACGCCTTAGAGTCCTTATTCCGTGGAAACGAGCGCTCGGGGACCCAACGGGGCACCAGCCCTTCGGTGGAATTTGCCTGGGCTCGCTGCAGCTTGGCTAATATTGCTTTCTCTTCTTTCTATTGGCAGAAAGTGAGGAATATGGAGGTACAAAACAGAAAGAACAACAAATGGAAGCAGGTGTTTTAAGACATTACTCCCTAGAGTAGGAATGTTGTTCCAGAGCCTCTGTTATTTCAGCTCCAGGGACCAGAACATTTGTCTCCTGGATTACGGTGATCTGTTCTCACTTCCTGCCCCCAAGCAAAATTTAGTCATGTCCCTCCACCCCACTCCCAGAACTTACCCGTTTCTGGCTGCAGCCCACAATGAAGAAGGTCTCAATGTTATGTTCCTTCAGGTAAGGATTGCGCTCACCCCCGTGCCCTGGCTCTACTTCATAGTCCTCATTCAGGTACTGCAGAGTTGCCTGGGTAATGTGGATCCGCCTATCACAGAAATGTTGTCGTTCAACCAAGGCAAGTGCTGGAACCCACTCTCCCACTCTCACAGTATCTCTCATTAGACTTTGTATAATCTCGCTTAAGAGTGGAAGAAGCTACTCTCTCCACAAGGAAGCAATATGGCCCTTCCTCAGCAGCTCTGAGTAAAAGAGCAGGATTGACCAATAAAAATAAGGATAAGTAATATAAGAGGCAGTTAGCTGCAGGAATGCAGGTAAAATACTGTGGGGAAGACGGTAGAAAGTCAGAAATCTTGCTGAAGAAGATTTGGAGGAAAGTCCAATGAACTCGTATGAAAATATGGTATAATGCTCATAAGGAACCGTAAGTAGAAGCAATGTGGAGGTAATATATTACTTCATTTGGATCAGTAAGTCACATGGAGAAATGTAAGGCATTTCCACATGAGAATTTTGATCCCACTCACATAACAGCATTGTGCTTTTATATTCCCATGTTAGCATCCCTGTGGAGCAGCCAAGCCAGCTGTCTGTCTGTCTAGCTTAACTGTCCCAAATATCCAAGTGCCATCTCTTTTGCAATCAGAGAGTGTGGTGGGCCAGTTTTCCACTGATAAGAATGTGTCTTCCAATATGCTCATTCCACAAAGTCTGACCGGGTGGGCACACTCCAGGTCCCTTCCTTCCTTATAGGACTGAAACAGCGAACCGTCTTGGTAGTGGTCCCTAACCTAGGGAAGCACCTTCCCCCTGAGATCCAGCAAGCCCCCACCCTCCTGGCTTTCTGAAAAGCTGTGAAGACCTGGCGTTGTCCCAGAAACCTCGGGGCAGTGTGAGGCTGGAGCCCAATGAAGCTCTAAAGTTTTTTTTTCTACTCTTCTCCAACAGATAGATTAACTCCACATGTTTAGGTAATAGACAAGGAATGGAACAGAGTGATTTTAAATCTATGTATGTTAGAGATAAAGAATAAGAGATAAGACAAAAAGGGAACAATAGAAAAAAATGGGGTCACACCAGGGGCGAAATCCAGCAGGTTCTAACAGGTTCTGGAGAACAGGTAGCGGAAATTTTGAGTAGTTTGGAGAACTGGCAAATACCACCTCTGGCTGGCCCCAGAGTGGGGTGGGAATGGAGATTTTGCAGTATCCTTCCCCTGCCACACCCACCAAGCCCTGCCCACCAAGCTCCGCCCTGCCCACCAAGCCCCGCCCACAGAACCGGTAGTAAAAAAAATTGGATTTCACCACTGGGTCACACCCAATACTAGCATGACTTTCCCATTTCCAAACCAATTTTCTTCAAAGGAACATGGGCCATTAGAGGAAAAGATTCTCCATCTCCTGTTTCAATGGAACTACGGTACTTTCTATTAGCATTCACAGTTGTTTCACTCAAACGCTGAAGGACTCAACTCACCCTTTTGAGTAGTTTGGAGAACTGGCAAATACCACCTCTGGCTGGCCCCAGAGTGGGGTGGGAATGGAGATTTTGCAGTATCCTTCCCCTGCCACACCCACCAAGCCCTGCCCACCAAGCTCCGCCCTGCCCACCAAGCCCCGCCCACAGAACCGGTAGTAAAAAAAATTGGATTTCACCACTGGGTCACACCCAATACTAGCATGACTTTCCCATTTCCAAACCAATTTTCTTCAAAGGAACATGGGCCATTAGAGGAAAAGATTCTCCATCTCCTGTTTCAATGGAACTACGGTACTTTCTATTAGCATTCACAGTTGTTTCACTCAAACGCTGAAGGACTCAACTCACCCCGCTTTGCCACCAGCTTCCATGTGATTGGCCAAGGTGACATCATTAGACCAGACATCAAATTGCCACTTGCGCAGCCCCAGCACTCCACAGTGCACACGACCACTGTGGATCCCAACACGCATGTTGACGTTGACACCTGTCACTTCCCGCACCAGCCTAGGAGAAAAGAGGATGGAATGAATGTCCATCTATTTGCACACAAATTCTGGCACAAAGACATCTTAGACAAGAATCACTCAAACAAAGGAGAAAGAATCTCTCTTCTTGGTAGGGAGAGGTGAGCTAATATGTCTGTACTAATTTAGCAAGGACAAAACAACAGATCTCCACCCTAAAACGGCTGCAGGAACTGAGCAAGCAGTTTGAAATGGTTGCTGGAACACAAAGGCTTAAAACCTGCAAACTAGAACCAGAAACATAATTCAATAGGATTAAGAAAACGGCTGTTGTGAAAAAATATGCCTAAGATTGGACAAGATAGTCATATCAATCTGGAATAGTGGGCCAGGAAAGGAAGTTCAAAATATATAGATCAATATGACACAAAACAATATCCCGATATCCTATGAGGTATGACCGACTGTCTGGTTCGATGCGTTTTATTTGTATTTTCTCCCTCCCTCTCCCTGTGTGTGTGTGTGTGTGTGTGTGTGTGTGTGAGAGAGAGAGAGAGAGATGAATGCACTATGTACTGCTGTTATCATATGCATAATAGCTTGCCACAAAAGTGGAGCTACTATTTTTCCAAGTCACCACACAATCTTACAGATGAATGTTTGAACAAAATGGGGTTGCTCTGAGGAGAAGATTTTGCTCATTTCTATGCTGCTGTTGTTAATGTTAATTTTAAAGATAATCTATCATGCAATTGGCTATACAAAAGCTAAAGGTAATATTTCAGAGGAAAATGTTTGGAAATCCGCAAGACCTCTGGACATGAATTTGCCAGTCCATTAAAAAAACAACAACACAGCTATTGCTTCTATTACCTTGACGGTTATCCACAAGTCAGTTGACTATGTTCAGTGACTAAACCTCTTGGAAAAAGAAATAAAATGTGAAGGGACTGGAAATGAAATTAGCTGCTTGGCTAGGAAAATGCTGCGGCCTTAGAGACATGATTCAGATACAGCAGAGAATCTGGGAATCCATACAGGACATTAAGAGATCGGAACTCACCCTGTAATGAGAAGAATGCTTGGGCTGCCTGTATCTAATGGGAGAATGCATTTCACAGAGCCTGAAACAGTCTCTCTTTACAGCAGATACTCAGTGGTGAAATCCAATTTTTTTTACTACCGGTTCTGTGGGCGTGGCTTGGTGGGCATGGTGTGGCTTGGTGGGCGTGGCTTGGTGGGCATGGCAGGGGAAGGATACTGGAAAATCTCCATTCCCTCCCTACGAAGGATATTGCAAAATCTCAATTCCCACCCCACTCTGGGGTCAGCCAGAGATGGTATTTGTCGGTTCTCCGAACTACTCAAAATTTCCACTACCGGTTCTCCAGAACCTGTCAGAACCTGCTGGATTTCACCCCTGGATACACTATAAAGAATTCCTGCTTAATACAAGCTTAGGTAAGTAGACCCTGCTTCAAACTACTTCCAAGTTTGTTCCGAAATGGAGGAAATCATGATGTCCTGGTTTCAAAATCGTGGAATTATTTCAGGAAAGACAGGATTAGTAGATAATAAGAAAAAAAACCAGGATTCACAAGTTGGGAGAACAGAATTACAGGAATAGGAAAAAAAGATTAATAACTACAGTACACAGGGAACCTACATACAAGGTTTTTTATTAATTTTATTAATTTCCTTTTATTAATTTCTGAGTCTTAAGTAAATATTTTACATGTGTTTTTATTATTTCTCGTTTTCCTCAAAATCATAGTAAATCAGAATGAGGTTTTAAATTTTGCTATTATATATCTGAAATGTGCAATGCAGGTAGTCCTCGACTTACGACCACATTTTACGAGCTATCTTGACACATTTGTTAAGCGAATCACTGCAGTTGTTAAATTAGTAACACGATTGTTAAATGAATCCGGCTTCCCCATTGACTTTGCTTGTCAGAAGGTCGCAAAAGATGATCACATGACCCTGGGATACTGCAACCGTCATAAATATGAATCAGTTGCCAAGCCTCTGAATTTTGATCATGTGACCATGGGACTGCCGCAACGGTCGTTAAGTGTGAAAAATGGTCATAAGTCACTTTTTTCAGTGCCGTTGTATCTTTAAATGGTCACTAAATGAACTGCTGTAAGTCGAAGACTACCTGTAACAGCACACAAACACACTGGCTAGCCTCACTCACTTACTAAGAACGGTGTTGGGTTTTATCACTGTTTGCTGAATATATACAACTGGCAAAGTTCACATGTCATGCTAAGTTGTAAATTTCGGTTTACAAATTTTAAGGGCTGAGTTCAAGCGAAACATTCATGGTTCAAGTGAAATGTTTATGTAGGAACACAGTCAATTGTGAATTGAGATGTTAGGGCAAAGTACTGCCAGTCAATGCTAGAAGCATTGAATAGCATGCATCTGTTTACCTCAGGGGTCCCCAAACTTGGCAACTTTAAGACTTGTGGACTTCAATTCCCAGAATTCTCCAGCCAGCATAGTTTGAAGACCTCTGGTTTACCTCCAAAAGCCTATGGACTCAATCTTGGTTGCTTAAGGGAACTCCAGCCTTACTGCTGTATACCAACATCCCTTTGGGTTTCGTCCCCCTCCCCATTATTATGCCCGTCCTTCAGGTGAATACAGCAGCTAACCCAACAAAAGCAGGAGTGTTGTGCTTCTCCAAGTTTCACCATGCAATGCAAGTCTTGATAAGGAATTTGCTGGGGAAACAAACAAACAAAAAAAACCCCATATCCTGAAAAGACCTTGGTTTTCATATTTTTATAGAGAGGAAGCCTCTAGGCCATGTGGCTTATAAAGATAATTTTGAAAAAGCATGGACATTGCCTAGTAAAACTTCAGCAGCTGGAGGAGGGATAATGGATAGGGAATAGAGACGTTCTCAATAGGACTTTTTGTAATCCAAATGGAGACAGCATCTTTTCCTATGCTACCACCAGCTAAAGCAATAATAAAAACTATGGGGAGAAAGCAGAAATTTCTGTAAGGTATAGGACTTAGCAGCTGGATCAGTTACCTTCCTAAGCCATAGCATGATGTTGTGTTTGATTTTGGCTGCTTATGTTGTATCAATGCAACCTATTGTGATTTGTCCAGTTAATCATGGTTAAGCAACCCATTTGATTTAATGAGATGTCACTTAATATTTTGGCTTTCTTTGGACAAATTTTAGATCTTCCCACAGTTGAATACCCAAAACTACCAAAGCCAGTTCAAAATAAATATAAGATAAGAGTCCAGGGGCTCTTTGCAGGTTACTAAAAATGCATCCATAGGTAAAGGACTTTTGGGAGTAAGTTTTGGGAAATTTGTAGAAATGATGGAAAACGAAAGGATGTGATTTTCTGCATTATGCAAGATATTTTCTGGTCCTGTGAGAAAGAGAAGCCTAGGTGGTTTTAGGTTCTTTGAATCACATACTGTACATTGCAGGTCAAATTTAGATGCAAGAAAGATAATTATAATTAGCATATTGTATGCAGGATAAGCTGATTTAAAAAGTAAGCTAAGTTGGGTTTTATGATGACAGAAATAATCCACGAAGAGAGCCTCAGGCTTCCACATCCCATCCTCTTTTTTTTTTTTGCTACAAAGAGGAAACCAAAGGCTTTCATTTTAATGTTAGATTAATTACCCCTTCATGAGTTAATCAGGTTTCTTTCAAACAAAACTGGTAAAGATTAAGCAGAGTTTAAGTCTGGGAAAAACAACAAGGAGTAATTCACTAAAAAGAGAAAGTGATTTTTTTTCTGTTCTCATCCCACTCGTGCTCCTGTGCACAGATAGCTTTCTAGCCCATTTTCCTCACTGAGGAGTTATCAATTAGCAGAAGGAGATTCAAGAATACTATTCCCAACTGCTAGTACCGGTAGTAGCTAGGAAGCAACAATCTTGATTAAAATCACTAGAAGGAGGTCAAAGGTCCTCCTGTCCCCAGAAGTCTCTGAAGATAACAAATTTGCATTTGTATGTATGTGTCCAAGCAAGGAGAGGAGGAGGCCTGCCCCCACCCCCTGCCTTCCTGCCTTTTACACAAGAAAAATGGCCTGCCTCCAGTTTTTACTGTCATGTCTCAAATGGGCCGACTGCATCATCATCTCAAGCAGCAACCACAATAAAGAGGCTGCAGCAACTCAAAAAGGAACACGTCATATTATTAAGCTTCCAAAGACAAGAATCAATTAATCAGATGCAGAGGTGCTTTGAATAAGTTGAAGAAGATGTACAGGTAGTCCTCAGTTAAACAAGGATAATTGGGACTGGAATTTCCATCGCTAAGCAATGTGACTGTAAAGTGTGATATCTCATGACCGCATCGCTTAGTGACGGCAGTCCCTGTTGCCGTCGTTAAATGGATTGTCAAGCGAGTCCTCAGACAGCTTGGAAACAGGTCAGCAGGTAGGTAAGGCGCGGCACAAGGCAAAGTGAGAGTGTGATGAGACCAGGGGTGGTTGCTGTTGGGCGGGGAAGGATGTGTGAGTGGTTCATGAGGTGTGACACAAGCATGGCGGCGCTGGCTGCTACCAGGTGGAGAGGGTGCATTGGCGGCCCGCAAGGTGTGGCACGATGGGGCCCAGTGTGGCTGCTGCAGAGAAGGGTGCAAGCAGCATACCGGAGAGACTCGTAACCTTTCCTGCTAGCTTCCCCATTGACTTTGCTTGTGGGAAGCCGGAGGGAAAGTTGCAAATGGCCATCATGTGTCCATGGGAAGCTGCAGCTATCGTAAGTGTCAGGGGTGGGTTCTAACTTACCTCGCCGCCGGTTAGCTTCCTCCCGCGCCGCGTGGCCGTGCACATGCGCAGTGCCAAAAATTTGCAAAAACAGGAAAAAAAAGCCGAAAAAAGATGGCGCCGCATGCGCAGTGCCGGGGACTCAGCTTCTGCGCATGCGCAGAAGAAAAAAAATCAGCAAAAAATTCCAAAAAAATAATAATAGTAATTCCAAAAAAAAAAAAAAATCCCAAAAAAAGATGGCGGTGTCCACGGACCGGCACTGACAGAACCCACCTCTGGTAAGTGTTAACTGGTTGCCAAATGTCTAGATCATAATTACATGACTGCAGAGGTTCTAGGATGGCTGGAACATCAAGGACTGCATCTTTTGTTCAGCACTGTTGTAGCTTACAGTCGCTGAAAGAGTGGTTGTTAAATGAGGACTACCTGTGTATCAATGTAGAGGAGCTGACTGCAGTGGATTTAAAATACTGTGATCTGTGACAATTACAATACCGCAATAGTGTGATTTTTTGTTACTCTGGTAGATAGTAACTTAATCCAATTACCTCATAAAACATGCGCCATATGATCCCACTTCTAATTCCTTTTGCACTACAGGTGAGTATAGAACCACCTGCCAACTGAAGATAACATTCCATGGCATCTGATGAAGTAGGGAATGAAGCTGTCAATGGCCACTTTATTAACTCCAGGTACTCCTCTGAATACCGATTGCGTGGGAACAGTATGGTGGATGTGTCCTATAACAGCTGTCTCCAACCTTGGCAACTTTAAGACTTGTGGACTTCAACTCCCAGAATTCCTCAGCCAGCTTGCTGGCTGAGGAACTCTGGGAGTTGAAGTCCACAAGTCTTAAAGTTGCCAAGGTTGGAGACCCCTGTCCTATAGCACACTGCTGTCTTTCCCAGAAACATGCGGTTAGCCATGAATGGCTGTGGAGCTAACTAGTCTTTGTTTTGAGGCACCAGAGCCTTTATACCTTTACCTTACAAAAACTAAACAGTCTCTAAGGTACCACAAAGCTCTCTGCTATTTTGCTTCAGCAGGCTAATTCTGGAAAATGGTAACTCTGTAAATCATTAAGTTCACCAATGACTATGTCCACCCTTCCCAACACTAGCAAGTATCCCTCGCGCACTCACGAAATTGCCTCGATCATGTCAACACCCATCTCCACGCAGCAATGGGCATGATCAGCCCGTGCCTCTGGCAACCCTGAGACACAATAGTAGCAATCCCCGAGGATCTTGATGCGAAGGCAATGATTTTCCTAAAAAAAGAAAAGGAGGGAGATTCAGAAAAGCCATCAATGCTAACTGTAACCCTCCAGTCATCTCACTTGAGTTTAATGCTCCCTGCCATACACAGATCAATCACACTAGCTAGCTAACAACTGTTATTTCAAAAGTAATCTGAGAATTTGTAGTTTATTGCAAATACAGAAGTTTTTATCCAGTACTTGTTCCCAATAGGGGAGGGGAGGGGAGAGGGGAGGGGAAGGGGAGAGGGAGAGACTACCTTGTAAGGTAATACAGAGTCAGCCAGGGTATTAGTGGTTGAGATAAGAAATAGTGAACATGACTTATTGACATACAATATATTCATATCAAACAATTTCATTTGTATTTGCTCACCAAGCTATCTACTTGGTGGTTAAACAATTTATTCCATAATCTTGACTGATGAAAACATCTCTAGAATCATAAAATGCTGAAAGCCATTTGGCTATTAGTTTATTTACTTGGAATTATTTATACCACATGAAGGATTTATTGCTATCTTTTATCATCTACATTCCAGTCCTGTTTCCTCATTAGATCGCTCCATAAAACACCAACAGAGATCTTTAGTCTTCAAGATATGTCCTTTAAAATGTGTATTATCTCCAGACTTTACAGCCAGAATTCTATTCCCACTTGTATCCCTTTATCATCTGCCATCATGATAAAGGACGTTATTCATTGTATGCACTCTTTTAGCTTTCTTAATGTATCTTATTACTTCAAATATCAAAATATCTTCTATATGTATTTATGTAACTGAGAATCAATTTAGGCTGCTTTTCTGTATTGCATTTGCAGAGGAAGGGAGGGAGGGAGGGAAGGAGGGAGGGAGGGATTAAAGTTTGTGAAGAATTCAACTTGCAAGGATTTTCATGAGATATCTTTGTCCTTTTTTTTTTTTTTTAATTTGTTTTGGTTTCTTCCATA
>QLTV01003097.1:3421610-3441353 GCA_003457575.1 Thermophis baileyi
CAGCAAGGTTTCTCTTCCCCACCCCCATTTGCTCTTCTAGGAGAGGGAGAGAGAGAGAGAGAGAGAGAGAGAGAGAGAGAGAGAGGGAGCGGAGGGTAGGAGGGGAGAAGGGAGGGGAGGGGAGGGGAGGGGAGGAGAGGGATTCCTGTTACTTCAAAGAAACTTCAAACTCTAATGAAGTTTATACATCAACGTTATGGCCCAGAACTGGTATTGCTTTCAAGGTAGGTACAAGAGAAGTTTGGAAGAGATACATACTACAGCAAAGGCAGCAGAATGTAGCACAAAAAAGACACACAGACCAACAACCCTAGGAAGAATGAGAAGTTACAGGTATTCCTCAATTTACAACCATTCATTTAGTGGCTATTCAAAAGTACAATGCCACTGGAAAAAGTAATTTATGACCGTTTTTCACATTTATGACCATTGCGGCATCCTTATGATCACATGATCAAAATTTGGGCACTTGGAAACTGGCAAGTATTTATGACAGTTGAAGTGCCCCAGGGTCATATGATCACCTTTTGCAACCTTCCCAGCCGACTTCAAAGTCAATGAGGCAAGCCAGATTTGATTAACAAGTGCAGTGAGTCACTTAACAACTGTGTCAAAAAGGGTTGTAAAATGGGGCACAACTCACTTAACAACTGCCTTGCTTAGCATCGGAAATTTCGGATCAATTGTGGTTGTAAGTCAAGGACTACCTGTTCTTGGCAAGGCAAGACAATCCAAGGAGACTTTGTGACTGAGATGGTCATAGAAGAAAATATACAATTCGCATTGACTTTTGAGGTACAGCCATCAACACAATGCCCCTTTCCTCGGAGGGCAGGCATCCTGGTGTCCTTGCTGACGGAACATAGCGCTAGCTCACTGAGTTTTATAAGGATTACTGCCCAACATATCTAAAAGCACTAAGTTCAGGAAATCGTCTCTTCTCTAGGCCTAGCCTGTTCCTCCCTTACCGCAGCCAGCTTATCAAAACGGGCAAACAGTTCATTCAATGTCATGACCAGTTCTTGTGCCGTGCACTGGGACGCCAAGCTGGTGAAGCCCTCAATGTCAGCAAAGAGAATGCTGTAGGGGAAGAAAAGCAGAAAGAGATATTAGAACAGAAACCCACAAACAGCCAAAAGCCATTTGGCTCCTTTTTGCATATATTCATGAGGCAATTCAGCCAACATCTCCAACCCCACTGACCCTCATCTGCCAAGAAATTATGCTATGATCTCCAAATTTCTAACAGAATGATGTTAGTTAACTGTTTTCACTGTCACTCAAAGTCACAGACACATATATCCAAAGCATATATTACCTGACGTTGTCATGTTTCTGGATATAGATCTTGTGGAACATCATGTCTTCCTTCTTGGTGTTGATGTCCTCCTTCATTTCCATGGCAACATGTTGGGGCAGCACTGAGAGCAGAAGTCGTTCCTGTCAGGGGCCCAGAAAGAAAGGTCCATTATGGTCTTCATTACAGCAATAATTTTGCTGGAATAAACCAAAGACCAAGATCAGAACGTACAAACCCACCCCAGTACCAACGTTGTTTTATTTCATACTTTTTTTGGCCTGCAAGGCATTACAGAGTTGAGTTGCCGTGCTACCTGTTCCCACCTCATAATCATTTGACTGGCAGACAGGCTGAAACACAGCAGAAAGGAAGAAGGCCCAAGATGGCAATTTATTACCATACGGGGGAAAAGGGAATCTGTGTTAAAGATAATGCTCGAGTATGTGTATAAAGCATTATATCCTTCTGCCTAGCTAATAAAGTCATGAGGTTCACTGGAAGAGACCAGTGTTAGCGCTAAATAACAGCAATGAGGTATTCACTTCCACAGAACCTCTCTAGAAGAAAATATACTGGCACCGTTAAACTGGATCTGTGGATCATAGATAGAGAGAACAACAAATTTGGTTTTTATGCATTCTTTCAAGAATTAAAGATCCTGAAATTTAGTGCATAGGTGAATGATGAAATAAACTCCAAAATAATTAGTGTCGTTGGTCTCAGGAAGCCAATGCAATTAATTTACAAGCCTACTTTTCCATCTACCAAAGTGAAATTGCAGGAGAAAGGCTCTGAGGATATAATAAATAGTTTACAACCTCTAAGGGTCAAGAAAAACATTAAAGTGAACTGATCTACCTACACATGTTTCTAGGAACAGGATTCTCTTGATTTTAAAAAAGCGCAATACTGAATGATACATTGACGCCTTTATAAAAAGCAAACAAAAATTATATGATCAAAAGCTTAGTAGGACCCTTCCTCACTTAATTTGAACAAAAATAATGGAGGAGATGGAAGAAAAGTTCCATCTGAGGAGAGTGTACTTTGTATATTTTACAAAAAAAAAACCAAAAAAAAAAAAAAAAAACAAAAAAAAAAAAAAAAAAAAAAAAAAAAAAAAAAAAAAAAAAAAAAAAAAAACCCCAGAAACTTTTCATGACCTTGAATTCATAGAATGGATGCAGTATAAATGTGAGAAAGACTCTAATTGTAATTTCTACTAAATTCTATAAAGCAGCGGTCCGCAACCTTTCCACCTTGGCAGCCTGGCGCGGGGGAGGGCGCAGGGGGCTTGTGAGTAGCAGGTGCACGCACGCACTCACAGCTCCATTGATGACAGCGGTGTGCATGCGTGCACACTCGTGCAAATGGAAATTCACGTGAGCGGAGGGCGCTTGAGTGGAGGGCGCTTGTGCTCGCGCGCAAAGCTCCACTTGCGCGAGTGGAGGATGCTTGCATATGAAGCTCCAATGGAGCTGTGCGCATGAGTGCCCTGCACACTTTCACAGCTACAGCTTCGCATGCGAGCGCAAGGGCCTACCACTCGCACAAGTGGAGCTTCACATGCATGCACGCTTGCCCATCACTCGCGCAGCCTGGTTTCAAGCAGGCCGCGGCCCAGTATTGGGGGGTTGGGGACCACTGCTATAAAGGATATTTAGGCCCCGTTAAAGGGTCTCAGAGTTGGGGCATCCCATCCCCGAGCAACAAAATCATCTCAATATTAACCAAAAACATGCAGGAACTCAAGATACAGTGCATGCTGTGCTTTCCCAACTCTAACTCCCCATTCCTCACAGCAGTCCCATCCTGCCCACCCCCAACTCTGATTAGCTCCCCACCTGCTGACGGTTTTCACGTTGTAAGTGCAGTCGAGCCTGGATGTAGCCACGTGTTTCCCGGAAGGCCTGGCGCTGTGACACTTCAGCTGGATAGTGGGTGCAGATACCAATGATGTTGGTACAGAGGAAGATCAAAGCATTTGCAACAAGCTGCAAGCAAGGGAAAGACCCATACAAACTGGGCATAAGAGGAAAAACCAAGTATTTTATGACACAAAAAAATAGTTTCTAGCTTGGCTTTCACGTTCCCACTGTCTTCGGAGAGAGCCATCCTGCCTCACACCCCAGCCATCCTCCCTCACACTAATTTAAGAATGAATTAAAAGCTTTGTGCGAGGAAGGCCTCCCAGAACACAATCGGGGTTTTGTACTTCTCTCCCTGCCCCTCTGTTGATGCCCAAGATACCAAAGATTCTGCTGGGAAGAGTGGGTGTCAGGAAGATCCCAACGCTTTTAGGGAGACAGGATGGGAAGTGAAATGTACAATAGCCTTCCTAGGGAGGTGAGTATGTTTCTGTGGGGAAGGATCCCCAATTATATTTAAGGCATGCCCTTCATTTGCAGAAGTCCCTACCTTCATGCCCAGCTAATAATGTGGAAGATTCGTTCCTCCTCAAAACCCAAGAAGACTATTGCCAATTAGAATAAACAATGCTGGGCTAGATGCACTAATAATGCACATAGCTACCTATGTGTTTACACGTTCACACATACTCTAAAGGCATCAGCTCCCTGCCTTCGAGGCTCATCTGCCAGGCCAGAGTGATGTAGGAACAGTGCATCTGTGTAACATCCAAGAGGTCACTTGCACATCCCTTAAATCAGGGGTCTCCAACCTTGGCAACTTTAAGACTTGTGGACTTCAACTCCCAGAGTTCCTCAGCCAGCTTTGCTGGCTGAGGAATTCTGGGAGTTGAAGTCCACAAGTCTTAAAGTTGCCAAGGTTGGAGACCCCTGCCTTAAATGATAGTTCAATTAATTCAAGAGTTTACCATTTTCTAAATACCACAAGGAAAAATTGTCCTTGCACACATAACACGCTCCATGACAAGAAAAAGAGACTTGAAGGGAATAAAGCAATTTAGGCAATAAGCTTATTGTCCCAAAGCAACATATCCTCTCAGGCCAGGGCACAGGATCCCCAGGCTAAGCTTGGCAGTGACCAAACGGGAGTCTACACATGAATGCTGCACGCAAGCCCCATGATGGAAGAAAAGCAGATTGCTAATGGGTTTTGTGAGCAGGTAAGGCAGCTATATGATAAGGAGGATAAGTGAGGCAGAAAACCAACCAAGTAACAGCAGGGGTCTCTTCAAATCAACCAGGCACAAGCCATACCATTACAATTCTGTGGTGTGTCTGCCTCACCTTACTGAAATATTGTAATAATTGTGCCCTGCCCTGCCAGTTTATTGTAAGCTCTGGAAAGCAAAAACAACAACGAGCTTTGAATATTTGACAAGCAGTAAGTTACTAGGAAGGCAAGAGTAGCCAAAGAAGCCAAAAGTCCATTTTTCAACAGAGGTCAGTTTAGGTTTCCCCATACAATAACCAGCCGCACACAGCTGGAGCTGCTGAGGGTGCATGCCTGGGAGGAAAACTGATGGGGCTGAATGGAGGCCAAGATTACTGGCACTCAATGCTGTCTTGAAAGTGAAATGCTTTGCGAGTTTTAACAGTTTCCTCTGGCATTAATTCCTACTGGGCACCAGAATGGCGCCACTGTTTCTTGCCTCGATGTTCTGCAGTCACCAAGATAGAGTAAAAATATCACGAGCGACAGCACAACAGCTTATTCCGTGCCTGTTTACAATCCTTTCACACAGAGCCACCATGTAGGCAGAGGGGCTGCCGTCCAGAAGTCACACTGCTTCCAGCACAAAACATTCACAAAGTTCCATAAAACATTTCCAAAGCAAGTTAAGAAATCTAGTGAAAAGGGTACTTGCACTTGGTTAAATGAAAGAAAACAGACTCCGCGGGCCTAAAAAAAAAAAAATTCAGTTCTCTTAACAGAACAGCTCCATTTATATTCCAAAATGAAAACATCTCTCCGCAGTAATTAACACAGACATATTCAGCTACAGAGCGTAATAATTGGTCCAGAATTACCAACTAAGTGCTTGCTCAAATCACTGCTACAGTGTTCAGAAACACAAGACTTAGCTAATTGTAATTTCAGCACCTACAATCCGGCATCTGGATTTGCTTCACCAAAGGATGACAGAGCAGTGTAAGAAGACCTACATACACCATTACTGTTTGAAGTCATTAACCGAGTTTACACAACAAAATAGGGCATAATCCGTTCTACCCACCCTGGGTTGGAGATGCTGTAGTTAATAGATTCCTGCTCTGGGCATTGGGTTGGACTAGGTACATTCAACTTTTCCATTCTATGATTCTATATTGATAGAGTTTGTCTGGTTTTGGCTTAGCATATTGAACAAACTCGTCTGTGAAGTTTGCAAACCACAATTAGCATAATATATAAATCCAATCAGTTATGGCTAAGCAATCCTGGCTTTGAACAATGTATGAACCTAATTTATTGAAAGGTTATTTCACACACTTATAGGACTGAGCATCAAGGGATAAACCATTCAGCTGTAGCAAGAAAGTCCTGGGTTAAATCTCTGGTCTATAGCAGAGTCCTCCTTTGGTTTTACAAAACTCTCATCTTGACACTCCAGTTAATTAAAGTCTTGAAACTTAGTTTGTAGCCTGATAGCCAAAGATGATCAGGAATTTCATGCTGGGAAATGAAGCACCCTGACCTTTCTCTGTGCCCACACTGGCAAACCTGAGAGATTTTTGCCCCTCCTCCAGCCATCCAAGTAGGCGAGTACTTTGTTTTTCAGGCTATTAACTCTCACACCTGAGTCAACCCATCTCAGAAGAGATGAACTGGGGGGCATAAGAACCCCCCCCCGGGTCCAGTCGCAGGCTAAGAAAAGCTTCGCTTTGAGGCCCTTGAAAGCCTGAGACAGACTTGCGCTGACAGTGGTTTTCCTAGAACAGGGGTCAGCAACCCTCCAGCAAGTTCTGGAGCCACATGTGGCTCTTTCATCCCTCTGCTGCGGCTCCGTCGCTCAAAATATGTGTCACAACCGCCAATGTGGGACACCCGCCGGCACGTGATTTATTGAGCTTTTTGACCCCAGTAGGCCAACCATGGATAAATCCAAGAAAAGAAAACTTTCAGAAGAAAACAGAACGTTTAATTCAACTACATATGCTAGTTTTGTGGCCGCTCAGGAAATAGTCAGTGTTAAGGAATTGTGCAGAGTAACCTCTGCTTCTGAAGGCTTGCACAGTGAACCGTAATGTTGCAGTAGATATGAGTAATGATTCAGTCAATACACAGATACGTTAAAGTGTATAAAAGGAGTTTAATTAAAGAAATAGCACAGTCCAAATAACAGTCCGAATCATACACGTTCTATCAGTCATTCAGAAGTACAGCAGTCTTGTTACCAGCCTTTCTTTTTCTGTATCAGCAAACAAAGATTCTATCCTATCACCATGTTCTCTAGCTCCCTCTTATGGCCGTTACTGCCAGTCAGAATGCACCAATGCATTTAAAGCAATATTACATATATTACATTAAACAGTGATTTGTGGCTTGTTTATATTAACCAACCCAACCGTTTGGACAGAGTCCTAACAGTCAGGCATAGGAAGGGTTGTGTGGCTCCCTGTGTTTTCTTTTCTGTGGGAAACGGGTCCAAATGGCTCTTTGAGTGTTTAAGATTGCTGACCCCTGACCTAGAAGTATTAGTGATCAGAAGGAGAGGACGACGGCAGAGCTGTATTATTAGAGATGCGATCCAAAGGCCGCAATTATGATAAGCATTTTAACTGATAAGTCATTTAAATCTGCATGAGGTTCAATGTATTTCAGAAGCATTTTTTCCCCCTTTGCTGATGCATGTTCATCCTGCAAGAAAAGGGGACATGCCCTGCGTACAACCATACCTTGATCTGTACCACTTCAGACTGCTTGCCCATATGAGCTTAATGGTATGAGGGAGTTTTCAGGTATTCTTAATTTCAATTCAGCCAGTTTCTAACCAGCGTGGTCAATGACAAGAGGATTATGGGAGTTGTAGTCCAAAGTAACAGTCAGATTGCCTACCGCTGATGAAACTCATCATTGTCTACTGACTGGTGAGCAGTTTTCCAGAATTTCAGGAAGCTTTCTCATCACCTACTACTTGCTTCTTCTTTTTTTAAACAAAATGGAGAAGTCATGGATTGAACCTTGGATGGCGTGCATGGAAACATATGCACGGCTATACCACTGAACTTTGAAACTTCCACTTTCTTTTCAGATAATGCTTGCCATCTGCTGCTTCTGAACAAACTTGCATGATATATAGGCATGTGTGTCCATGCGTATAAACTCTGCTGTTGGATTACATTTCTAGCTGAATAAATATTTTTCAGCCAATTAAGGTAACCAAACATCACAGACCTGTTTATTTATCTGGGAACTACTTACTGGTTCTTATTACTTGATACCTCTGGTGTAGCTTACTCCCAATCCCTTCCATGAAATAGCTTGCAACAGTGATGGATACTCAACATTCGTGAAATGTCACCCAACAGCATGGACAAATTCTGAGTCTGAAATTAATTCACAGAGTGGGGAAAAACCTGTAATCTTCCCCAAGCCAGGAAAGGTTCCACATAAAAAAATAAATACACAATGAAAAAGGCTTTATTTGCTATTGCTTCTTGGTGCCTTGACACAAAACTAGAATTTATAGTACTGTATCTTGCTACAGTACTTGGGCACCCATGAGAGAGATGACATTTTACACCATAAATCAAGGTTGTGAAATGTGTGTTTCCCTAAATATTGCTGGATTATACTTGCCATCCATCCTTTCCTATACTCATACTGACTAAAGCTGGTGGGAACTGGAATCTAACATCATCTAGAACACTGATGGCAAACCTTTTTGTTGTCGCGTGCTGAAAGCGCCTGCGCCCGCACCCATAATGCACTATGTGCGCAACCTGCGTGACCCTCCCGTGCATGTGCGCAACCCCCCACGCTCCCCCATCCCCCCACATATGTGCGCACACTCTCCCCGCGCTCCCCTGCATGCGGGCATGACCCCCTGCATGTGCCCCACTCTCCGCGCATGCGTGGCAGAGATCCAAAAATCAACTGGCCGGCGGGAGGCGCGCGCACACATGTGCAGTGGAGCTGAGCTGGGACGATGGCTCGCGTGCCATCAAAGAGGGCGCTGCATGCCACCTCTGGCACGCGTGCCATAGAATAGAATAGAATAGAATAGAATAGAATAGAATAGAATAGAATAGAATAGAATAGAATAGAATAGAATAGAATAGAATAGAATAGAATAGAATAGAATAGAATAGAATAGAATTCTTTATTGGCCAAGTGTGATTGGACACACAAGGAATTTGTCTTTGGTGCATATGCTCTCAGTGTACATAAAAGGACAAGATACATTCGTCAAGAATCATAAGGTACAACACTTAATGATTGTCATAGGGTACAAATAAGCAATCAGGAAATACTAGGAAACAATCAATATAAATCGTAAGGATACAAGCAACAAAGTTACAGTCATGCAGTCATAAGTGGGAGGAGATGGGTGATAGGAATGATGAGAAGACTAATAGTAATAGTAATGCAGACTTAGTGAATAGTTTGACAGTGTTGAGGGAATTATTTGTTTAGCAGAGTGATGGCGTTCGGGAAAAAACTGTTCTTGTGTTTAGTTGTCTTGTTGTGCAGTGCTCTATAGCATCGTTTTGAGGGTAGGAGTTGACACAATTTATGTCCAGAATGCAAGGGGTCAGTGAATATTTTCACGGCCCTCTTTTTGACTCGTGTAGTATACAGGTCCTCAATGGAAGGCAGGTTGGCAGTAATTGTTTTTTCTGCTGTTCTGATTATCCTCTGAAGTCTGTGTCTGTCTTGTTGGGTTGCAGAACCAAACCAGACAGTTATAGAGGTGCAGATGACAGACTCAATGATTCCTCTGTAGAACTGTATCAGCAGCTCCTTGGACAGTTTGAGCTTCCTGAGTTGGCGCAGAAATCACGGATCTAGAAAGTGATGGGCTCTCCAACCCCAGCAATCTTACTTTAAAGGGAACCAGGGACTGAAAGGATCTTCCAGAACTGCTTTTAGTACCATGGATCCTAAGTACATATCTGTAAACTAGGGGCCCCTAAATGCTTCAACTCATCAACCCCTTCATGAAGTTTCAAACTGCTCATCAACCCCTCTCTCCCCAAAACATTATATGAAAATAATTTAACAAATACCATGTTAATAGTACTATGAATAATAATAGCAATAACAACTGTTTGGGGATCACTTTGGGGAAACCTGATATAAAATACAGATTAAATCCTATAGTGCCTCCAGTTTTAATGAGGCAAACTAATCTTGTCTGCAGTTCTCAATGGAGGCTAAAATGAACATCTCTCTTGCAAATGACCCTCACTTTGTTAAGGACCTAGGTGTACTTATCTCTGACGATTTATGCTCCAAAGCTCACTGTAACAGCGTTGCTAAAAAAGAGTTGTAAACTTAATTTTGCGAAGCTTTTTTTCTGGAAACATTGTATTGCTAATTAGAGCTTATAAAACTTACGCTAGACCAATTTTAGAGTATTGTTCAACTGTTTGGAATCCCCACCATATATCTGACGTCAGTACAATCAAGTGGGTTCAGAAGTACTTCACGAGAAAAGTCTTGCACAATAGAATTCCTTATGCTACTAGGCTCGAAATTCTCTGTTTGGATAACTTAGAACTGCGTTGCTTGCGGTGAGACCTAGGTATTGCATACAAAATTATACGTAGTAATGTTTTACCTGTAAATGACTTTTTCTGTTTTAATCGCAATAATACGCATGCGAACAACTGCTTTAAACTCAATGTAAATCGTTCTAAACTTGACTGTAAAAAATATGATTTCTGTAATAGAGTTGCCAAAGTCTGGAATGCCCTACCTGATTCAGTTGTCTCAGCTACAAATTTTCACAGTTTCAGTCACAAATTGACTCTTCCGTGGACCTTACTTCATACTTAAGTGGTCAGTAGAGGGGGCGTGCATAAGTGCACTAACGTGCCTATCGTCCCTGTCATTGTATTTTTATTCTCTTATTCTTGTTCTTGTTTTGTTTGACAAATTCCAATAAATAAAATAAATAAATAAATAAATAACAGGGTGGGTAAATACTTCTTTTCATTGTGAATTTCTGATAGGTGGAAATTGAATCTTGAATGTTAGTTCAGATTCCAAAATCTGCTAATCTCAAAACTGTTAAATGATATTTAGATTACCATTAAGAATTGGAACAGAGGAAAGCAATCTGGGCTCAGAAGGTGTTGACGAACCAGTACCGTGTTTCCCCGAAAATAAGACCCTGTCTTATATTTTTTTGAACCCTGAAGTAAGTGCTTGGCCTTATTGCCATGCACTCAAAAGCCCGATTGGGCTTATTATCAGGGGATGTCTTATTTTGGGGGAAACAGGGTATCACACTGCTGGCCATGCAGAATTCAACTGCCGGGATTTCTGGTTCAGGAATATCTGGATATACTTAGTTTCTCTATCTTAGACTAGAGCTATCTGAAATAATTCAAAGCACCAAAGAAGAAACTCTGTTTGGATGTATCTTGTGCAGCAAACTCAAGACATGGTGGCTGGGAAGCATGGAACCCAAACTTAATTGGGCTGCCAAACTAAGCCTGTTTCCAGTTTACCAGTACACTAAACAATAAACTAACCAAACATTCAACACCACATAAGATGGTATTGCTAAGCCTTCCCCCCCCCAAAAAAACATAACAGCAAAACCAACCACCCTCAAATCCACAACCAAGCTTAAAAATTGTACAACTACAGTTGCTATATTTTTAAGTAATCTTGTTAAGTGTGTTGTGCAAGATCCAAGCTACAAGTACTATTCTGTGAACAAAAATAATGATTATTATTAACTAACTACATCCTAGCTAATTAGCTACATCCTTAAATTTCCTTTGGAAGGAAACAAGAAATACAGAAATGGTAGCAGTGTAGCACTGGGCCCTATATACAGACATGCCACCATACTTCAAATTTTCAGCGAGCTGATAACGTCATTACTGCCATAATTGTGACACTGGCTACATTCCTCCATCTTCAGTTCAGACTTCCTTAGTCATGGCAATAGTCAGCCATATCTCTGAATGATTAATACATGTCTTCAGAAACAGCACTGTGGGCAGTTCATAAGCATTAGACAAGATCCCCTGGATTATAATTAACATATTTCTCAAGTTTATTTCTGCTGGACAAAAAAAAAAGAATGTGAGCTTTTGATATTTTAGTTCCTAACTTCTAAAGAGTGAGAAATTGAGCTTTCCCTACTCCTACTGGGGAATTGAAGAAAAGAGGCAAACCAGCTTCTCTCTTCTCCACCCGTCTGCCATACACTATCCATACATGTTATTATTCCAATTTATGCCATGCTGTTCTTTTTTTTTTACCCCTACTCATTTGTCACTTAGCTCACAATCATAACCCAAAACACTTTATTGCATCTAACCAGCTAACAATGTGCAACACTGGAGTAATCATGTTAGTAACCCCAGAGGGGAATGATCAGTCCTGTTGGTTTGTCTTTGAAAGAGTTAGGTTCTTTCTCCGTTCCACAGCATATTTCAGTAAATACTTTCTTATACTTAAGGCCCTGGAAGATGTAGGAATGCTTTGATGATCTCGGGTTGACCCTTCCCAGATACCTAGCCTCTTCAGAAACATTTATTCTATTTACCAGCTGTGCCTAAGGGAGGGTCATTGGGAGCCGGTTGGATTGGCCTTTGCTTCCAGTAAGGAAGCATTCCTGCCCTAGAATCAGAAGAAAAGGAATAATACTGAAATCTTACATCTTACTAGTTCATTTACAAGGAGGCAGAGGGATAAAGGGGGGTTTGGGTAAGAAGATGAAAATTTTGCAGGACTGAACTCCCCCAACCCCCCCCCCAACGTTCCCCTGTTACAATATTTGATTAATAAATAAGCATTTTACTATCTATCCTCAGAATATATTTTTTTTTTAAAAAAATCACCCTACGTTCGCAACTAGTGAAAAAACCCGCAGAGCTCTTAAGTTTGGGGGGGGAGGGAGCGGAGAGAACAAGCTGTAAATCTACAGGGTTTTTTTTTAAGTCTTTGAGAACTCATCTCAGTGCAGCAACACAGGTATGTCATCACAAGAGCATCAGATCATTGTTCTATGCAGCCTCCCACATACGCACTTGTGGCTCATTCCCTTCCTGCCATCTTCTCCCTCTTTACGCATACATTATGTGTTTGAGTATTGCAATTATTGCTACCCTAGCCTTTGCCACCACAAGTTTAATGATCCGTGTTGAAGGAGAATGTTAGGTGGCTTTAGAACAGCTTAATTGTGGTGTACCTGTGCAACTTTCATTCACTGGATTTGACAGATTTCAAAAGGATAAATTCTCTAAAGAAAAAGGGAAAGATTCTGTTGTTGCTTTTTAGGAGAAAAAAGAAACGAAAGCACAAATGGGTGATCAACTACGTGTTAACATAGATCTTGCTAAACTTTTACATTTTCTATCCAGATGTGCATAGTGAAAAATATATTCTGTCTCTAATTCAACCGAGTACAGTAATACTCACTACCTCGACTCACAACCAATCGTTGAGTGACCGCCTGAAGTTAGAACAGCGCTGAAAAAAAAATGACTTATGGCCCGTTTTTCACAATTACAACCATTGCAGCATTCCCTCATGGTCACGTGATCCAAATCTGGCTGCTTGGTAACTGGCTCGTATTTATGACGGTTGTAGTATCCCAGGGTCACGTGATCACCTTTTGCGACCTCTGAGAAGCAAAGTCAATAGGGAAGCCAGATTCATTTAACGATCGTATTACCAACAACCTACTGCAATGATCAACAACTATGGCAAGAAAAGCTGTAAAATGGAGCAAAACTCACTTAACAACTATCTTGCTTAACAACAGAAACGTTGGGCTCAATCGTGGGTCGTAAGTCGGGAATTACCTGTAATACGGAACCAATCCAAAACCATCTTTCCATAATCTGATGCTCTCCAGAGCCAATGGGCTTATCCTAAATCAGGTTACACAGCATTGGCTGTCCAGTGATAATAACACAATGATGTCCCAAGTGCAAAAGCTTAGGGAGGGGGCTGCCAGACCACCCACCAATATACGAAACAGGTCAGGAAGCATTTTCTGTCTAGCCCTGCAGCAACATTCGATGACCTGGGCTTTCCCCCCCCCCCTTCCTACAATCTCTTCTCCTTCACATTATTAAAACATTTCTTCATTCATCCAGAATATAGATAAGATCAGGAGAATGGCACTGTAAAAACAATGGAGAAGCTGAAGAGAGAAAAAGGATGGACAGGAACTGGAGAAATCGGTACATGTGCAGAATTCATTGTAATAGCAAAGGAGATGAAGCAAAATGACGGGTTTACACAAATGGGCTCTTCGATCGTCCAGCCATTAACTTAAAAAACACTATTTTCAGAACAATAGATAAGAGACGCTGTGAATGCTACAGCTACCTCGGTAGCGCCAATTCCAGCCGTATGGATTTCTAGGCAAACTTCTGCAAGCATCAAATCAGGAACCTAGACAATATACAGCAGTAAAGAAAAGCAAGCTCAAACGTATTCATCAACAAAACCCAGAGATCAAGCTATGTTTAATGGAATTGAGGATATGAATATTCCACTTAGCTCCATCTCACAATTGGAGTGATTGTGGGGATGGGGAAAAGGTCACAGAACTTGCTCCCTCCCATATTATTCAAGGGGCCTCATTCATTCTTCATTCATTCTTATTGCTTGATGGGGGGACTTCAATTTCCTGACCTGGCCGCTTGCCTGCTCCCTTTAATAAGCCTTTACCACCTTTAGACAGCCCAGTCTTTTATAGTCTTCCTTCGACACCAAAGGCTTTAGCTGTCCTTCAACAAAGCATCTTCAATTAGTACTGCCCAGGGTTTCTATTCTGTCCCACCCACCAAGTTATACATTGATCTTTATCGCAAAGGAGCTCCACCATCTCTTCCCTCAGCCCAACTTTCCCCCATACCTGCTTCCAAACGAAGGAGTCTGTACTGTTCTGGTACCAAGAAATCACCAGGTGAAGGACAGCCAGCAGGGCTCCAGCCAGCACTGCCACCCGCATGCGCACGGGCAGAAGGGTGTAGATGATGTAGATGAAGAAGATGCTCCACCAGACCCCCTCGGAGGCACTCCGCGGCGAGACCTGGAGAGTGCCCAAAGCCTGCACTCCGCACAGCGCCACAATGACCAGATAGCTCACCACCCACATGCAGTTCTGGTGGAAGCCAGTCCGGTTGCAGAGGACCATGAGGGAAAGGAAGAGGGTAGCAGCCACGGCAAGGGCAGTGGTGTAGGACACATCGGGAGTGCCAGGCACACAGTGGAAGAGCAGCATGATGCCACACGCTAGCACCAAGACGCCCATCAGCACCGTCAGCGAACTCTGGTTCATCTGGAAGAAGTAGCGCTGGTAGAGGCGCTCCAACTTGGCCGAGCGGAAGCGCTTAGAGCGGAACACTTGCAGGAGGCGCCAGCCGCAGTCGCTGACAGACAACCCCTTGGCCTCAACCCCCATGCCGCCACCATCCTCAAATCCCAGGTCCACAGCTTTGAGCCCCAAATCTCCGGTTCCAGAACCAGGCGGAAGCGATGGCGGTTGCTTCCTGCCATAGTGGTCTTCCTGCCAAGAACAGTTCAACCCCAGCGCCCCGCTGCCTCTGCGCTCCAGCTCTTGGTCCTGTAGGCAGCTCATGTAGCGTGGGCCGCAAAGTGCTGGGCGATGGCGCTTGGGCCCATTGCGCTCCCCCCAAGCAGTCTTCCGCTCGTCCACTTTGGGCACCAGGATGCCACTAAACCAGGACATGCTGTGGGAAAAGAGAGAAAAGAGTTAGAAGAAGCTTTGGAAAGGAGATCTCTTTTCTCCAAGAGAACAAGGTGCACGCTATTCCCACAACAGTTCAAGAGGCATGAACAGCTTCCACTGCAGGAATCACCCCTGGTGAAGTGTAACTGGGTGGGAAGGAGGTCCCTTTGTATTCCTATTCCCCTGCAGAGTCCAGGCATTTTGCATGCACGAAGCCCCGGGAACCAACAGATCTGCTGCTTTCTTTCTCTGAGGAATGTTTTCAGCTGAAGTCATTTGACTCATAGCACAAGAACGTAGCTCAGGGAGAAAAGACCAGGCTTGAGGGGCAGGAGACACAGCCAGGGGGAACACGACACAGGATGGCAGGGAGAGACAAGACCCTGCCAAATGCCAGATTCTGGGCAAAAAGCATCAGGAGATTCTACAGAGGAGTTTTAACACCTGTGTGTGGGGAGGGGGGGGGAAATGCTTCTGTCCCGGAATAGGACTCTGCAAAGAACTCTCAAACAACAACAGATATCCCTGTCAGCATGACAGATCATTCGTTCGGCCTTGAGGAAGCCCCAGTACCTGGAAGGCCCCTAGGAATAGGGCACAATGAGGCGACATGGGTCTCCGTAAGGGAGCACCCTCAGTGACAGGTTTCTTATTTCCTCTTCATCAAGCTGAGGCTGCAACCTGGGGGAAGAAGACATACTGTCAGCTGGTCACACATTAGTTTCCATTCCGTGGCTGAAGCACCAGCTGTACTCATTCTCTGGAACTCGAAGCTAGGGGTTTTTCTCCCCCACCCCACCCCACCCCCCCAACTCCTTACTAATCCACAACTCTCTTTGCACATTTCCTTCCCATTTCAGGCCATTTTGAACTGATAGCTTGCTTCCTTTCATATCCAGACATTTCTACAAAGAATTGTCTACTTATGCATTCTGTCCTTCCCTACCCTTCCCACATACCCACGCTCACACTGCGGGAGATATACAGTACACATAGTAAAATAATGCGGATTACACTCGTTGCAACAAGTACACCATTAAGAAAATTATTCTCAGATAAATTCAGTCAATTTTACTGGAGGTCCTAATTTTTTTTTCCTCTTTCTTTCAGATTTACCTCAAACAAGACCACCAGCCGTAACTGCCTTCAGTTTGTAACTCTCCACTATCCTGGGGAGAATCTAATACAGCCAGCCAAATATCAGCTGTATATCCAGAGGTTGCTCTAGTAACAAAACAGTTATCAGTATGCTAATGTTATCTTCATCCCAAAAGACAGATCTCAACAGTCCAACCCAATTTAAGCCATGTCCCTGCATTCAACTTTAACAGAGTAATCAAACAACTGTGTAGTGCCTTGACCCCTAAATCTCCTTTTACAAGGTCTGGAAAGGACAGAAGTAGGATGTGGGGCAGAGGTCCTACCTAATCTCCTTTTCCAGGCCCTACCTGGTCTTTCAACACATGGAATTCTTTAGGTGGAAACTTAAAAGACAGCATGCATGGCCTTGTAGTCCTTGAAAGGCCCTGGGCTTTAGGACAGGCCAGATACAAATGAAGAATGGAATTATGGGGCTAACTAGAAGTTAGATTCATACAATCCAGTTATTAAATCCGTTTGAGAGGGGTTTGCATAACACATTGAACTATCAGTTAACTAACTGAGCTGGGTCTGCACAACAAGCTAAACCAACCTGTTTGTTTTTTTTTTTTAAAAAGTACAACCAAACTTAAAATTAACCAAGCTTAGCATGTTGTATGTAAAAATTTAGCAATTATTTGGCTGATCTGGTTAACTGCTCTGAATGAACCCAAACACAACAGAACTGGCTTCAGTCTTAAGGATGAAATAAGAGGGGCTTGGAACATCTTTCACCCTAGGGAAAAAAGGCCATCGTTAAATGCCTCGGGGGAAGGCCCTATTCCATGTAGAAAGAGATATATTTAGTTCGATTTCATCAACAGCTTCGAAGAATGCTTTGGTCATCCAACTTAAGATTATAATCATAACCCATAACTGAGAGGAGGTTTAGAGAATGGCAAAGTCAAGTAGGATTCATTGACAGGAGGACCAAGTTCTTAGTTCCTCAGTTCCGAAGACTTATGAGACAAACATTCTATTAGACTGTAGAGACCAAGAAAGGAGCATGAAGACACACAGAGAAAGATTCAAGGCAACTATCATTTTAACCTGAAAGGAAGACTAACGTGCCTCACCCCACCTATGTATCTTTGAAACAGAAGGGTTATCTTAGTTCCACTGAGAATATATACCGTGTTTCCCCGAAAATAAGACCCTGTCTTATATTTTTTTGAACCCTGAAATAAACGCTTGGCCTTATTGCCATGCACTCAAAAGCCCGATTGGGCTTATTATCAGGGGATGTCTTATTTTGGGGGAAACAGGGTAGACAGTCCTTGACTTATAACCATTCGTTTAATGACCGTTCGAAGTTACAGCAGCACTGGAAAAAAAGTGACTCATGACCATTTTTCACACTTATGACCACTGCAGCATCCCCGTTGCCATGCGATCAAAATTCAGATACTTGGCAACTGGCATGTATTTACAGTTATCCTGGGGTCATCTGATCACCATTCTCAAGTGGCTTCCGACAAGCAAAGTCAACGTGGGAAGACAGTTTCCCTTAACCACCACACAAAATTCACTTAAAACTGCAGTGATTTGCTTAACAACTGCGGCAAAAAAACATGGTAAAATGGGGCATAACTCACTTAACAACTGCCTTGCTTATCAATGGAAACTTTGGGCTCCATTGTGGCTGTAAGTCAAGGACTACCTGTAGTGCAGACAATAGTTTTTTTTAATATCTAGGGTGATGCCATCTTAAATTTAAGGTCCCCTTTCTTCTAAAGCCATAACAGGCAAGAAACTCAAAAAAAAAAAGGGCTGTACAGCAAAAAAAAAAAAAAAAAACAAAACAAAAAAAAAGAAACAAAAAAAAAAAAAGGGCTGTCCAGCCTACATGCCTTCACTTTCTCTCACAGAAACTAATTATCATTTATTCCCATTGAAAAAGAGGAGGATGAGTGCAGCCAATTGTCAGCCCTGCCCAGACAACAGATGGACTGGTCTTCAATGAATGTAATCACAGAGAAATAAATTTACTAATACCTGGAATAAATCTCCTGTTCAAAAAAAGGCAAGCCCTTTCCCATAACTTATTGTGCTAGAAGAGATCACTAAACCTATTGCAGCTTTCTTCAACCTGGCTACCCTTCAGATATGTGGGTGTCACCTCCCCAAGTTTTCAACAAGGGCTGTTATCTGGGAATTCTGGGAGTTGAGATCCGTAAAACCGAAGTATTTCCTGGTTGGGAAGGTTGTTTGTGGTATAAAAACAGTCTGTAGAATCCAGAAGATACCAAGACTCTTCCCTATCCCACCTCCTTCACTTGCTAGCTCATCTGATCTTTGCAACAAACAGGAGCAACCAGAGGTGAAAGGATCCTTATAATTACAGCTCTACCAATATTCAAATGCTTATCCCCAGGGTTCTCAAGCTATGGATTGGGATGTCCAGGGAGACACAAGCAACTTTTGCAAGAAAGAACTGGAACACTTGTCAAAGGTCACTCCTGCTTTGTCTCAAAAAGCTCAAGCAAGAATAAAACCAGATCATACTTTGAGAGTTGGCTATCCATCCAAACTGTCCCAAATCACAGCTGCTTTGTTAGTTTTATTCACAAGCAACGCTCACATACCTTGATTTGTCCTTCTCAGGGTTATAAGGCAGGGTTTGAAAAGGCCTGAATTAGCTCCTTAAACCAATAACTCAAGTCTCCCTATGTTGTGTCCATGTTCTTCTCTAGAGTTTATCCCAGTGTGTGACCCAATGAATTCTGAAGTTCTGCATTCGTGTGAAGGGAAAAGCATCTCCCAACATTGTCCCTTTCGGCAGCCTAACTTGCAATTCAGCATGAAACCAAACTGGAATAGTTTTCTCCTTTCAAACTCTATTTGTCTTGACTGTCAGCCAAAACCAGAGCTGGTTTTAGCTTCGGCTTCTTCAGAGAATGATTCCAATAGCATTCAACAGAACTGTTGTCTCCATCTATTCTGGGAGATGGGGACAGTGTTATGATAGCACCCTTCTATCACAGGCACTTGGGAAACACATCAAAATACAGCCCCTCTTCCTGTCCCCTCTGAACCCAGGCAGAATAACCCCATCCTAGTCCATCAGGACTCTGGCCAAGTCATCTCCACTGTGGGACACAGCAGCCGAGTGAGACACAAGTACAGCTTCGTGGCAGGCTACAGATATAGGCCAGGGGGTGCTGTGCAGAATAAAGTGACAGATGCAAGCTTTGGGAGAGAAAAAAGGCCACAACTAAATAACACTAAAATAGCACATCTCAGAATTCAGTTTTCCCAGCAAGAGTATGTCACTCCCCCAAATGCAGGGGGAAAAAAATCAAATGATACAATAAGAATACCAACAGTGATTGAATTGCAACAGTAGCTGGATGGGCCTAGTAGTGTGTGTGTGTGTGTGTGTGTGTGTGTGTGTGTGTGTGTGTGTGTATTTATTTATTTATTTATTTATTCATTATTTGTTGCATTTTTATGCCGCCCAACTCCCGCGGGCCTCTGGGCGGCT
>QLTV01003097.1:3441387-3463930 GCA_003457575.1 Thermophis baileyi
CCCTCGACTTATAACAGTTCATTTCGTGACCGTTCAAAGATACAACGGCACTGAAAAAAGTGACTTATGACCATTTTTCACACTTATGACCATTGCCCCATCCCCATGGCCACGTGATTTACATTCGGATGCTTGACAACTGACTCACAATTGTGACAGTTGCAGTGTCCCAGGATTTGTGATCCCCTTCGTTACTAATTTAACAACTGCAGTGATTCAGTTAACAAATGTGGCAAGAAAAGTTGTAAAATGGGGCAAAACTCATTTAACTTCTCACTCAGCAACATACATTTCGGGCTCAGTTGTGGTGGTAAGTTGACGACTACCTGTAGAGTATCGGGTGGGCTTGGGTGGGTCAACCCATTCTCCACTGGACTGTGAAGCTAATTTTGGGCCCATCCACTTCACAGGGCTGTCCTTGTGGGGGGAGACACACATATAGCTTCACCCTTTTGAGCTCTGAGAGAAAAGTCAGGATACATATAAACCACCCTAAACCCTTTTTTTTGTGGCAGAGTACACGCCAGGCCTGTGAGCAAGTTCCCCAAAGCCCAGGAGTGCAGGTTAGAGGTCAACATTCTTTCTCTCCCACCCCTCCCGCCCTCCTCCTGGCTGAGGGCCGCTTGCAATATTGCATAGGGGGAGAAAGCTCCACATCGCAGGATCCTTTCCTTCACTCATTCTCTCTCCCCCCCCCTCTCTTTGTAGGAGGCATGTGCAGAACAGACAGAGAACAACACAGGAGTAGTGGGGGAAAGGTTATGGAAAGCCCACCTGTTTCCTCCTCACCCCTCCAGACCTGAGAAGCTGAAGAGTTGCATAGCTGAGCCTCATCTTTTTGGCCCCAACCATCCCTTTACTGAGGCATCAATATTGGGGGGGGGGGGGAGAGACCAAAAAAGCGACGATCGCCGGTCTGACAGTTCAGGCCATACGTTTTTCAGACACGTGCAGGTCTCCCCCCCCCCTCCGCCCTCCCTTCTCATGCAATGAATTCGAATTCGAATTCTTAGGCCTTTTCGCCTGTAAACATCCGAAGCAAAAGAGAACGGGGGACTTATTGCGCGTCGGTGTACTTGATACAACCCTGGCAAGCCCATTCAGTCGGGGGGGGGGGCTTGCGGCAAGGGAACTTTCCCGGCGCTGAGCAACTACGGCGCCTAGAGAGGGGCCTGGAGCCCGTGTACCGGACAGGTGCGTCCTCACGCCCCTTTTCCTCGCAGGCCTGCCGTGCGCCCCAACGGAGACGCTTCTATCTAACCAAGACTCTTCCACCCATTCGTAGCCCGCCGTCGCCGCCCGCCGTCCCCCGAGCCGAGGTAGAAGGCGGCCTAAGGACTGCCCCGCTCCTCTTCCCGTCCTTCCTCTCTCATCCTTCTCAAGATTAGGCATTTCCCAAAGGCCCGGCCTCTCCAGAGCCGCCTGTCCCACGTCCCACGTCCCACGTCCCCCCCCCCGACTCGGCTCCAGAGGCGCAAGGCGGGCGCCTCGCGGTCAGATCATTCGGCTCCTCCTTGCGCGCTCGGCAGCCGCAGTTGCGCCCCGTTCTACCTCCCGCCGTTCGTTCCCTCAATTCACCTCGCAACGCCCGAGCGGTTTCGGTGGAAAGGCTGGGCCGCCTTCCTCTCGGGCCAGCGGGGAGAAGCGGCCACCGTCCCCCCCCCTGTGCTCAGCAGCTCTGGTCTCCCAGCCCTTCGCTCTGTGCTTTTACAGCGTGTCCCCCGCTCGCCGCCGCCGTCTCTTCTCCATTCCTGCCTGCTCGCTCTGGGCCCGTCCCCTCCCTCCCGCGTTGTCCAGGGTAAACGCCCTCTAGCCCGGATCCACAAGGCTCGCCCCACTCTGTGTGCGCTCCCGACCGGGGATCGCCAAGCGGGAGGCCTTAAAGGCACAAGGTCCCTTTTGTCTGCTTCCCTTCCCCCCCCCGTCGCGTTGGGATGCGGGGGCAGTTGTGGAGGGAGGGGGGGAGACGCCAAGGTGCAGAGAAGAGCCGTGATTCTTGGCAGCGAATGCGCTTGGCAACGGAGTCAGAAGAGGCTGTCCAACGCAGGCAGGGGCACCTGCTGCAAACAAGCTGAAGGACGGAGGGGAAGCGGGCACCCGTTGGCCCGGTGGCTTTTAGCTCGCTCCCCGCGGTGGGTGATTGCTATTCGTCGCCTTAGAAGCCTGCCCTCAACCTGGTTTTCCGGGGATATCAAACATCTACCACCTGGATGAAAAAATAACCTCGTGCCTGTTATAATCGTTCTTCGTGTCCTGAGCCATGTATTTCAATTGCAGATGAAGAGCTTCCACAGTGGGGCCTCTTTCCTGCGGTTGCATTTTTCCAGTATAAAGGAGGTATGCACCCCAAACTAAGCGATCCCCAAAACAATGTCAATTAGTCACACGGGGAGGAGCTCAGCTTTGTCTTTTTGCTCTGTGGCCACCTGTTGATTTTTTTCTCTCTCCTAAACTCTGAAGAAGCTTGCTTTTTTTTCCCCTATGTGTTTAATTGGCCAGGAGGCTGTTCTGATTGGGGTTCATGGAACTAGGCTATGCCAAAATATCAGGTAGCCCTAGTTCTAACACTGACAAGATCCAGGTATTGAGGGACAGTTGACCTTGGGAAAGAAGCCAATGGGTTAAGAAATGCCCTGCTGGCAAGCATTGGTATTGGCTGAGGAGTTAGGTTTATTGACAGTTTGTGCTCCTCCTGGAGGAAAAGGAGCTGCTTGCCCTCAGCTGTCCCAAGGAAAGCAGTGGGGGATGAACCCTAACTCTTACTATTTAACCCCTCTCTTAATTTGTGCTTGTAAGGAAAAAGAGGAAGGCAAATCCTCTAGGCTTCCCAAGAGGGGAGCTGGATTATTAACTTGAAGGAAGCCCCAATGGGGATTTGGGAAGAGGCCGCAGAGACCGGTGTAGTCTTTTAAAGGCATGTCCGAGAGAGCCTGCTGCAGCTGCAAACATGCCTTGCTGCATGGTGGATAGGCATAGCCCACAGACCCATCACCTTTCTGGTTTCCAGACTGGCTGGCTATGGAATAATGCCAACAAATCTCCTTAACAGAGCAACTTACTAAAGCACTCTTTGGGAGTGATTATCCCAGACACACAAGAGCTGTGCTTCCCCTGGGCCTTCTTGATTTGCTTCTCCCCAGGCAAGAAACATGGGGAAGGGGGTGCTAATGAATTAATTGATTCTAGTGTCTTTGTCCTTCTGTTCCATTGCATCATATTTGGTGTCATGGGGATTTGAGGTGGGTATCATGTGGTAGTTTTAACCCTTCCTGAACTGGAAGCCAGAACATTACCAAATCCTCAAAGAGCAGGTTTCTTTTTTCTTTCTTTGTGAAGGTTCCTACCAGTAAGGATGCCCAACTCTTCTTTTCCCTGCCATATTCCTTTCTAATCGTTTCTGAAAAATAATGCCATAAATTGTCGACTTGGCTTGGTACGGTGTTTGCGAAAGGCAAATTCCTACTTGTTCTGGATTTGAGGAGTAAAGGGTAGAATATTTTAGTCTTTCTAGAACCTTGGGACTTCATAAACCACCTCAGAGGTTGTACAAAATTGTACTTTTACCCACTTCTTTCCTCTTGCTTTCTTCATCTCATGGTTACAGGTAACAGATACACAGGTTGAAACTTATATATTTTGAAATTTTGAATCCCTTGGTGTTGAATGTTCACAATCCATTTTTATTTAAATGTTGTAATCACTAACAACTAAGTACATATTGTTATCCTAACTTACTATGGAAAAAAACTCTACTGGAGTAAGAGAGAAGTCTCTCTGGAATAAGAGTATGATTCTGCTGCCAGTTAATTTGTTTTTATGTGTGGAGATAGTGTGGTTTCTATATTATTATTATGATTGGTGGCATAGTCAACTATATGTTTAGATTGGATTTGGCATTTGGCATCTACCTATCGAGTCCTTCTCAAGGACCTGAATAAGCAGATATTGTCTGATGGTGTTAAAGGTATCCTCACAACATATACGTTTTTCCAAGGAAAGCCTTTTGAAATTGATCATAGTAATTTTGTCAATGCTGATGGCATTCAAGTGGTGCTCTAGAGGTTTTGGAATTGCACCTAAAGAGCCTATTACTATTGGTAGATTTCTTTTGCCATTTTACTGCTACCCTAACCCTATCCAGACTTTTTGTCTTTCTTATCAATAATCTGGGGTGTTATGTGGCAAGTGATCGTCTGTTTGAATTCTAAAGTCCCGCTAGCTTCTTTATTTTCTATTATATTGTCTATTTTGTGGTCCCTCCAGTTCTTGCTTGCAGGCAAGTGGTATTCCTTACAAATATTCCAGTGCACCTTTGTTGATACTTTGTCATATGCCGTTGTTTGTGCAATCTTCTTGCAGCAGCTAACTAGGTGGCCCACTGTTTCTTCAGCTTCTTTACAAAGGTGGCATTTGCTTTCAGTTGCTATCTTCCCAATTCTGGCTTTGTATGTTCTTAAAGTTTGGTCTTGTGCAGCCAGAGTTAGTCCGTCTGTCTCTTTCTTAACCATTGCCAGGTCTTATTGTTATCTGCTTTGCCTGGGTTTTTTGTTTGTTTGTTTTTTTGGTAGTGGTCTTTAAATCATTGTTGACTCCTGGCAACTACCTGGACAATTCCCTGCAGTTAACTTGGCAAGATTTTGCAGAAGTGGTTTGTCATTGCCTCCTTCCCAAGGACTGAAAGGAGGGACTGTCCAAACTTGCCCATCTGGCTTTACTGTCTAAGGTAGAATTAGAACTCACAGCTGGGTTTCTAGCCTGGAACCTTAACCACTGCCCAAAACCAAATCTCATCACTATGTATAAGGGCTCTTAAACTAAACAAAATATTACACAGAAAAAGAATGTGTCAAATACTTTATTCATTTTCAAGATGCATATCCTTTCTTTTCTAAGAATTCAAGACACCTTAGAATAAAATATAATGAAAGCCATTAAGTAAAATCATTAGAAAAGAAGCAACAGACCAGAACAAAACGGGAGGAGGGGACACAAAGAATTGCAGTTTAAATAACTATTAATCATATTCATACAGGGATATAAGGAGATAATACAGCAAATAAGCAAACCAAAAGGAAATTAAAAATAGCCTGGAACACTCAGCCTTGTGCAATCTAGATGTTTTGGTATTAACAGAATTCCTCCAAAGTATGGACAAGGCTGGTTAGGAATTATGGATGTTATAGTCCAAAGATACCTGGAAGGGTGCCTGTTAGGGCTAGCTATCGTTGGGTATCAAAATAAAGAAAGACCAGGCCAAAAGCCATCCTCAGTAGCAAGGTTTTCTAATAATCAGGAAAGGCTTGAGGAAAAGACTTCCTCAAAAGTAGAGTTCGGCACCTAGGCACAGCCATTGAAAATATAATACTAGCACTACACATGGTGCTTTATAAAATGACATCAGTCCCTGTCTCTGAGTTTAACAATTAAACAATTTAAACAAAGGAGAAAATATCTGGAGGAGGAATGGAGATAAAGGTAGAGATAACTTGGTAGCAATATACACATTTTATTTCATATTTAAACTAATTTGTCTTTTCCAAAAGGGCACCAAAGTAGCTTTAAAAAAAAAAACTTAGTTCAGAAGCGTTGTAACTGCTATAAGGATACAACATGTATGGAATGAACTGCAGCAATAGAGATGCTACCCAGAATTATTCCATTGACTTTGACTTTTTCTTTTAAAAGATGTTTATGTAAGAGGCAAATTGGTAAAGTGATTTGCCTCTGCCTACTCTTCTACCCCAGGATGTTCTCTTTCAGCCCAGCTTAACTCAGTCATTTCTGTTTGGGCAAATGTTCTCATTCTTTTTGATGAGAAGAAATTGCTTTAAAAAAAAGAAAGAAAAACAGCCAGAAGCATCTAGCCAGCTGTGGATGTAGTGGTATCTGTGGCAGAGATGTTGTGATATCAAATGGTGAATGCAGCTGGGTAATCAAAGCACCAGGTCTTTTTATTTTATGTTGCATGCCAGTCACATCTGCTATTTCATATTGCTGACCCCTCCCCTCCTCCCCAAGTTTTTTTTAGATTATCTCAGAGAAACTGAAGTTACAGTATGTCACAGAAGTGAGTACACCCCCTCACATTTTGTAAATATTTAAGTATATCTTTTCATGTGACAACACTGGAGAAATGACACTTGGCTACAATGTAAAGTAGTGAGTATACAGCTTGTATAACAGTGTAAATGTGCTGTCCCCTCAAAATAACGCAACCCACAGCCATTAATGTCTAAACTGCTGGCAACAAAAGTGAGTACACCCCTAAGTGATAATGGCCAAATGGGGCCCAAGTAGCCGTTTTCCCTCCCTGGTGTCATGTGACTCGTTAGTGGTACAAGGTTTCAGGTGTGAAGGGGGAGCAGGTGTGTTAAATTTGATGTTATCACTCTCACTCTCTCATATTGGTCACTGAAAGTTCAAAATGGCACCTCATGGCAATGAACTCTCTGAGGATCTGAAAAAACAAATTGTTGCTCTACATAAAGATGGCCTAGGCTATAAGATTGCNGATTGAAGGGGTGGGGGGTCAGCCTGTCAGTGCTCAGACCATACGCCGCACGCTGCATCAAATTGGTCTGCAGGGCTGTCGTCCCAGAAGGAAGCCTCTTCTAAAGATGATGCACAAGAAAACCCGCAAACGGTTTCCTGCAGACAAGCAGACTAAGGATATGGATTTCTGGAACCATGTCCTGTGGTCCGATGAGACCAAGATAAACTTATTTGGTTCAGATGGTGTCAAGCATGTGTGGCAGCAACCAGGTGAGTACAAAGACAAGTGTGTCTTGCCTAAAGTCAAGCATGGTGGTGGGAATGTCATGGTCTGGGGCTGCATGAGTGCTGCTGGCACTGGGGAGCTACAGTTCATTGAGGGAACCATGAATGCCAACATGTACTGTGACATACTGAAGCAGAGCATGATCCCCTCCCTTCGGAGACTGGGCCGCAGGGCAGTATTCCTACATGATAACGACCCCAAACATACCTCCAAAATAACCACTTCCTTGCTAAAGAAGCTGAGGGTAAAGGTGATGGATTGACCAAGCATGTCTCCAGATCTAAACCCTGTTGAGCATCTCTGGGGCATCCTGAAATGGAAGGTGGAGGTGTGCAAGTTCTCTAACATCCACCAGCTCCATGACGTCATGGAGGAGTGGAAGAGGACTCCAGTGGCAACCTGTGAAGCTCTGGTGAACTCTATGCCCAAGAGGGTTAAGGCAGTGCTGGAAAATAATGGTGGCCACACAAAATATTGACACTTTGGGACCCATTTGGCCATTATCACTTAGGGGTGTACTCACTTTTGTTGCCAGCAGTTTAGACATTAATGGCTGTGGGTTGCGTTATTTTGAGGGGACAGCACATTTACACTGTTATACAAGCTGTATACTCACTACTTTACATTGTAGCCAAGTGTCATTTCTTCAGTGTTGTCACATGAAAAGATATACTTAAATATTTACAAAATGTGAGGGGGTGTACTCACTTCTGTGACATACTGTACATTAGTGAATACTTTGATAAGAGGTCAAGACATCTCAGGGCTATAAGCTCGACTACCGTATTAAATTGAAAAAACATCCTCAAAAATAGAGCCATTTCAATAAGATTTCATGGACTTGTCCACTCAAACATCTGTAATCAAGCTTGACTCAAGGGAATCTTTAACAGAGCTGGGTCCATGTATGGATAGAACATACAAAAGAGACAAAACATTGTCTTGCAGTGGTTTAGTCACTAATAGTCTTTGCCCCATTTATGAAGTGATGTTGAAGATGTTGAGATTCCATCCCTGATCTGATTTATGTCTGGCTCAGCTATGGTGTATGTTGAAGTGAACTTGAAGTGATTCTCCCATCAAGATGCCAGTGTTCTGGGGACCTTGTGGTTATGCTGGTATCCCATTGATGGGACCCCTTTTGTCACCCCACCCCAGCCTCCAAATCCAATGTAGCAAACTGAACTACATCCTCCTTCCTCAACAGATTCCAGCCCCATATTTGAAATGCTGCTGTGATACCAATTAGTGGTTTTAAGGTATGGTACCCTGCCCTGTAGCAACATTCAGTTGAGAAATGGAGAAATTGCCAAAGAAATGCCAACAGCGTGTACTTCAAGTATGGACAGGAGGAGGGCACTGAATGAAAACCATTTTTTAATTCACTGATTGGTCAGCTAGGGAGCATTAATTAACTTATGGTCTGCTCAGTAATTTGAGCTTGCAACAATTATGACAACTTGGAGCAAGCTTCAGATGGGCTTCTGAGGAATTGGGGAACTGAATACCATGATGTGAAAGTACATTACAGCTTTAAGGGGAGCATGCTGTAATTATCTGAGGAACTGCAACCCATCTGAAAGGAAAAAGGGAAATCATGGGAGTGAGAACCTTAAATATCAAGAGAGGCTTATTACTAGGCAGAGCTCCAAGTTTGTTTCCTTAGAGGTTAGATTTCGCTCACTGGTACTGTTGACTCATGGAAAAACAATCAAGACAACCTTCTATCAGTGAACTGGGAAGCTTAGTTCTTTACCTTAATCTGAATTTTTCCAATACTACAGAGAGTAATGGGGAGTCATAGTTCTTAGCACGAGGAGAGAAGTCTTTTAAGATATAAGTACATAGGTTTGAAGATACAACACAGCAGATTTATACCCAGCTAATGTAGCTCTTGGGTGAAACTAATTTATGGAATACGTACCATGTATACCATCATGCATCTTTTATGTAATGGCTATGCATTGATGCACCATTACTGAGACACAACATCTGCCCTGGAGGCCAATGTATTTGCTGTCCCAGTGTCTGCATGGTGGCAACTGTGGTGCTAATACTAGTTCACTTTGCTGTACACTGCTAATTGTGCTGTTTCACGCCACACTGGAACAAGCAGGGTGGCAGATGATTTATAAAAATGCAGACCAGCTACTAATAGTGTGAGAAACAACATAGTTTGCCTTATCTGGGCCATTTTCTCACCATTGGGCACAAGAGAGTTCTTGGACATGTTACTAAGTCAGCAGTTAACTCAAATAGGTGATATTCTGCTCTCTGACTTGAATACTTTTCTTCTTAATCCTAGCTGAATTAGATATCCTTAAAGGCATTTTTGTTACTATTTTGTGCATTTTAGAACCAAGCTGGACAATATTATTTGAGCCATGTGCAGAAGTTGTGCTTAGAGCTTTCCACGAATCTTAAATTGGGGTGACGTCCAGTCAAGATATGGTAATATCTTGTTAGATATTGATATTCTCTTGCACACCCTACCAATATTTTCATCCTGGTAACTATTTAAGAGTACTTCATTATTGTAAGAGCCAAAAAACCAGAGGTTCCTTTTGTTTTAATTTTGATTACTGTACTGGAGTGGCTCACTTGACTGGCACCCAAGAAAGTTCTACCATCACCTTTCCCCACTCATGCTAAAGTGTCAGCAGCTACTAAGACAGATGTGATAGCCATTCTGCTCAGGAAAGTGATACATAAAAACTATTAAAGATTCTGTTAATGTTGTAATACTAAAGAAAGATTCAGCAGTTGTTTTTCTAGAAACCCTATTATGGGAAACAACTGGCTTTGCCAAAGCTAAATTTACACAGGGCTCATCTTGTCCTAGATTTTTTTGTTTTGTTTTGTTTTGTTTTGTTTTGTTTTGTTTTGTTTTGGTAAAGCTGATAAATATTGGTTATTCATTCTGAAGTTCCTTAGATTTGCCATTAGGAATGAAATTTTATAGAAGGCCTGAGCTGCTAGAGGAATTTAATGAGAAGGTTAAAAGTCTCATATTATACTTTCCTCCAATTACTGCAAGTACGTTCAACAGCACAGAAAAATGTTCAGTATTATGGCTGTGCCGTCCTTGGAATACACTTCCAGAAAGGTGTTTCAAAGCATGCAGAGGCATGGAGGTAGCCCCATCTGCAGTTCTTCCCTTCAGAAATCATCATCATGATGTGGATGATTGAAAACAGCTTCTCTTGATAAATTCCTGGTGAAGGTGGAGGATAAAAACAATCCTCGTGTTTTGATATAGAATAGAATAGAATAGAATTTTTTATTGGCCAAGTGTGATTGGACACACAAGGAATTTGTCTTGGTGCATATGCCCTCAGTGTACATAAAAGAAAAGATAAGTTCGTCAAGAATCATAAGGTACAACACTTAATGATAGTCCGGGTACAAATAAGCAATCAAATCATAGTACAGCGGTTCTCAACCTGTGGGTCGCGACCCCTTTGGGGGTCGAACGACCATTTCACAGGGGTCGCCGCGCGCGTTAGCCCGCCATCTTGCTGCCACCGTCACTGCAGGGGTGAAAAGGTCCCGGTTCGGCCGTGCCTGCGGGGCGCCGGCAGCTGGTAGCCCGGACGCCACCATTTGAGTTCTTCTATCCTCTGCGCATGCGCAGAATGCTTTGCGCATGCGCAGAGGGTAAAAGAACCCAAATGGCGGCGTCTGGGTGAAGGCTCCTGCTTCCACGCTATCAGCTGTCCGGAATAGAATTTTTTATTTGCGAAGTGTGATTGGACACACAAGGAATTTGTCTTGTTGCTTATGCTCTCAGTGTACATAAAAGAAAAGATAAGTTCATCAAGAATCATAAGGTACAACACTTAATGATAGCATTAGAAAGGTTGAGAACCACTGTCATAGTAGGAACCAGTCAATATAAATTGTAAGGATACAAGCAACAAAGTTACAGTCATACAGTCATTTGTGGGAGGAGATGGGTGAGGGGAACGATGAGAAGATTAATAGTAGCGCAGACTTAGTAAATAGTTTGACAGTGTTGAGGGAATTATTTGTTTAGCACAGTGATGGCGTTCTGGGGAAAACTGTTCTTGTGTCTAGTTGTTCTGGTGTGCAGTGTGTTCTGGTGTGCAGTGCTCTATAGCGTCGTTTTGAGGGTAGGAGTTGAAACAATTTATGTCCAGGATGCGAGGGGTCAGTGAATATTTTCACAGCCCTCTTTTTGACTCGTGCAGTATACAGGTCCTCAATGGAAGGCAGGTTGGCAGTAATTGTTTTTTCTGCAGTTCTGATTATCCTCTGAAGTCTGTGTCTGTCTTGTTGGGTTGCAGAACCAAACCAGACAGTTATAGAGGTGCAGATGACAGACTCAATAATTCCACTGTAGATACTTATATGATACTTAACTTGGATCCAGGCTGCTAAAATTCATTATCTCTGGCTCTCAACTGACTGTTACAGTATATCTCTATGTCCTTCATTATAAACAAGATTACAAACAGCAGTTTTCTGTTCTGTATTCTCTCCCCTCCCTTTTCCTTTTTTTCTTTGTGGGCCTGCATATTTAAAATCTAAATAAATGAACTTAAAATCATAAAATTGATCTACATTTAAGATTTATGTATTTTAATAAATTATCACAACATTGGTTCACATCACTTTAAAGAATAATAATCACCCTTTGGTTCATATATTTTTGTAAGATGTAACAAGGATACATTGCATAAAGTTTTTAACTTTTATTAGGATTTATAGAACTGACTTTTAATTTTTTTATAGTATTTTTATCATGTTATTTTTCACCTTTGAATATGGTCAGTTATTATATTAGCATTCCCATATGCAAACACTGCTTTAGCTAGATTATTTTCTTTCATTCTTTAATATCTATATACAATATATCGTTTCGTGAACTGAACATCTAAAGTTAAAACCCACAACATAGTCACAATTTCAATTTCATACTACAGTGTGCTCCTGCTGCTTTAGGAGCTCCATGGAGTATTCCTTTTCGGCTTTATCCGATTAACAATTTAAATACTTTAAATTGGTTCTTGAATACAGTATATCTTTTCTGCTACCTAGTAAGATGATGAATTAAAAAGTAGTTGAGTTTTTAAAAGAAAAAAAAAAAAAACCAGGGACTTGGTTAATCTGTCACTGTTATAAGACACCATTAAAAGATTTATGCTCCTATAAAAAGAAGCAATAACTGGCTAAATTTAAATTCATAGAGGAAAATAATTAATTTGGGATTCAGAATTCAGCTTCTTTTTGGCCTTGAATATTATTTTGCCCCACTGAATTCATGATAAGATTGAGGTCCATGTTTGTGCTTGGAATAGTTTGAACACCTGCACCGAATACTGGAAATAGAAAATGCTGAGTCCAGATAGATGTTTGCACTTTTTCCCATAAACAACTTACATTTCATTTTAAAAATAGAACACCTGCACTTAATAGTAGAAAACAGAAAATGCTGAGCCCCCCGTACAACTTTGACTCTTTTTCTCATAATCAATTTACATTGTGGGATAAACTCACTTTGAAAATAGTAGATATGTTTTGGAGTCAATTAACCTTCTCACAATATTATTAGTTTCTTCAGCGCTGGCATTTGTTAATTCAGCTCATCTAGACCAGATGATTGGTTGATTGATTGATTGATTTCCTTCCTTCCTTCCTTCCTTCCTTCCTTCCTTCCTTCCTTCCTTCCTTCCTTCCTTCCTTCCTTCCTTCCTTCCTTCCTTCCTTCCTTCCTTCCTTCCTTCCTCTTTCTTTCTCTCTCTCTCTCCTTCAGAAGGATTTTCAAACAATATGCTCAATTTTGATGGGGAAATTCTGTTTATACGTTCTCATTCCTCTTTTAAATCTTACCATGGTGGTTAATACTATACTTAGTATTCTGATAATTAGTTTGCTGTTATAAAATAAAGATAACAGAAAGTTTAATTTGAATTCTTGCACTGTATCTGCATATACAAATTGTCTGGATTCACAGCTCTTGCTCAAGTCCAGCAGCTCTGACCCAGAAAGCCTTTGTACAACCCCACCAGGTGTGCCAATTAAGATCTAGAGGCCCTGCTCACAATCATTCCTTCATTCGTCATCTCTCCTTAAGGCTATTGTAAAATATCCTATATGGGTCAGATCTTGGAGATTACATGTAAACTATAATTGGTCCAGAATGCAGCAGCCAGAGTGGTTAGGGAGGGATGCATCTCATTTTGCCTGGAGAATCAAATTGCTACTGGAGCTCCACTGGCTTCTGGATGCAATTCAAGGTGCTGGTTGTCATTTTGAAAAGCCCCTATGGCTCATGTCCTGGGTGACTTCAGGATTGCCTATTGCCAGCAGTGTCTTTGCCCATCCAATAAGATCTGAAAAGGAGAGTTTTAAAGGAATTAATAGCCATTAAACAGGCCCTTTTGGTGGCTGTCCCCCAGGATTTGATGACCACCAAGCTTGGTGGTGGTAGAAAGCCATCAAGACCTAGCCATTCCAGGAAACCTTGAGGGACTGATATGAAATGAACATGATGTACTGTACTTGATGGTTTGCATGATTACTTGTTATGTTATTTCCCAGTGAAGTATGATTTGAATTTTACTGTCATTACATTTTGTTATTGTATTGGTTTAATCTGTTAACTGGAGTTTTCACTGCTAAGTCTCAGCAGACTTTGAAAGAACATATATGCCTGGGTGAATAATAAATACCCTGCCCTTATTGTGTAGTAGCAAATATTGGGGTGGGGGAATGGAAGATTTGCAACAGAAAACTGATAGAGTTGGGTCCTGTCCTCTGCTGATTCTGAGCATATTTATTATGGAGATTCCACTACAATCCTCCATCATCATTTGTAGAAAAAATGGGATAAAAACCTCAGGAATATAAGCTAAAAATGGGAAATCCAAAACAAACATACTGGAAGAGAGTTATAGCAAGCAACTTCCATGTTGCTAAGAAAACTACATGAATGTGGCCATGAATTTACCAGTTCAGCAAAACTCAAAAGGAGAATTTGCCTTTTTTCATGGAAACTTCACTCTTCAAGAAATCAGGATCTACTTTCTATACAATTTCCTCCCCTTATTTGGGACCTGTTCCACAGCTTCAGTTCTGAACAGTTGTCCAGCCCCATTGTACCCCATTATGGAGCTGCTATAGCAGCAGATCCTCCCTACAGAGAACTGCTTCTAACTATTAAGCAAGGAAATCACAGCCCTGCATAGCTTGCTAGTTCAGAATTCAGACTTCTGCAGGGTTAATTATTACAATGGCTTTTTTCCCCCTGTAAGATTCCAGAACAGCGATAAGGAGAAGCTGCCAAAAGATCTTTGGGGACTTGATGTTTATTAACTGAGTGCCACCATTGGCCATGAAACAAGCTGAACCAACTCTATTGTGTTGTAGGGAGACCGAGGGTGGGAAAATTGGGTGGGAGACTTGTCCAAGGTCAGAGTGATTTATCAGGCAAGACAGGAATGGAATGAGTGCCAGAAGCAGCATATTTTCAAAGATTGTACCTTTTTACCACTAGAACATCACATTTAGTATAACATTTCTGAATGGCACAATGCCTGAGCTGACACCATAAGTATGTTTTAATTGGTCTCTCCCTCTCACCCAGCCTCATAGTAGCCCATAATTTTTGGCTTCCAACTATTTGTACTTCTTAGTAGTTTAGATTCTTCCGACATGGAATGCTCCATGCTGAGATGGAGCCCTATTATCTGGAGTTAAATGACTGTGTGTCACATAAGCCGGGCAGCGTAGCTATGGAGTCATTCCTCCCTTCTGCTTGCAGCTCTACAACGCAGCGGAGCTACAGAATAAGAAAACAAGCATGAGCTGATGCAGTCTTTGAGGCTCATGTTTGCGCCACAGCGACGTAAACTAGGAGCTTAACAGCCCTTCATCCTTTCTGTGGAAACTTAGAAACTGTAGTTCTGAGATGGGGAACAATACAGTTCATTTCAAATATAGATAAAGATCTGACAGGAAAAAAAGTATCCATAGAAAAGAGAAGTTAGCCATTCTGATACACTTGACAAATATTATCAGAGTGTGCAGTGAGATTGTGTGTATGCACAAGAAGGGTTGGACCAAAACCAAGAGAAGGCAGTCCTAAACGTACCTCTTCCTTCTGAATGAAACAAAGAGTGTTAAAAGTCCTTACAATATACAAAGCTTTTTAACATTTTAGGAAAGTGCAAATCTTCAAAAAACAAAAAACTTGACCCACAGGTTCCATAATCTGTGATCGATGTAATGTGATATATGCATGCAAACTGGCGGCTTTACCTCAGAAATCACATTACAGAAGAAAAGTTAACTTGTGATGCTCCCTACCCCAAACATCAACACGGCCAGCAAAGTCATTCTGCAATATTTAGAGATCCACAATTCCTCCACAGAGGAGCTTGCTACAGAGCTCAGGACTATCTCAAACTGAGGCCGAATCAAATGCTCAGATATGCCCTACCACTGCTCCACCGGTTGCTTTGATGTGAAGCTTTTCAAGGGGTCCTGCTTAACATTGCTTCAGAGAACTCTGGAATATTAAAATGGCAGCTCAGCCCCAGAAGGTAGTGGGGGGATGCAACATCGGTAAGATTCTGGTGCTGCCCAGGGATTCAAAGAAAGTTCAGATCAAGGGCAAAACAACTGCTGGGATTAGGATTAGAGCATTTTCTCTAGAAGGCAAAGGGAAAAAAACTTCTCCCCATCTAGTGCCCCCTAGAAGTGTCAGTACTGCAACTCCCAGAATGGGGGGGGGGAATAGTTGAAAAGCACCTGGTGCTTTTTAACTATTTTTGGTGAACTAGTGACTTTATGGAATTAAACCTTGGTGACTTTTTGGAAAATAAAGGCTTCCTCCCAAAGGAAAATGGTTCAGGAAGGGCTGGTACCAGAGAAGATAGGCTGTGCCCCTCACAAAAGGAACAAAGAGTGAATGTGCAGGCAAAACATGAGGAAAGACTGCTGGCCTTGTAAAAGTCCCAGGGGCAAATTGGCTAACAGCTGTAGGAAGAAAACACAAAAATTGAACCAGATGACTCTTTAGTCTGATCCAGCAAGGAACTTTTTATGTCCTTAAATTGTAAAGCCTGCTGTTTGAAGACGTTGGAAAGAATGGAAGCAGCTCCAATGGTTTATAATCTTCCCCAACTTCCATATCACTAATCCAGATTTATTTTTTATAATAATGCAGATTTTATCCTAGCAGTTACCTCTAAGACTAACAACAAATATAAGTTTTAATGTTCCCTACCTGAGCTGCTGCCTCCCAGGGAGTACTAATCTCACCTATTGCTCTTTCAGGATGGATTTGGCCTCTAACTGAGTGGAGAAATGAGAGCCAATGTGGTGTAGTGGTGAAGGCATCAGGCTAGAAACTGGGAAACTCTGAGTTGTAGTCCCGTCCTGGGCACGAACTCAGCTAGGTGATCTTGGGCCACTTACTCTCTGGCTAAGGAACAATGATGCAAGGGCAAACCATTTCTGAAAAATCTTGCCAGGGAAACTGCAGGAACTTGTCCAGGCAATCTCCAAAATTCTGACACGATTGAACAGAAGGAAAAGAAAGAATGGAGAAGTGAGAGGCAAAATGGCTGTCCTGAGAAACACTCCCATCTTTAATTATCCCAGAATTCCTGCTGTACACTGGGGCTCCAATGTATATCAAGATACTTGCTGCAGCTGCTTTCCTCAAGACTTATTTCCAAAGCCCTGGGAAGAAGCACCAAGAAAAAAGAGTTTAATGAAGCAAAATAACTTTAAAAAGGAGTAAAAGTGTCAGCCCCTGCTGATCTCTCTGCTCAGTTCTCCTGAGCCGTAAAAGAAAACCTTTGGCTCATCTTTCCAGACTAGAGCAGTAAAAGGATTGTTGCAAGGCCAGTAGTAAAAGTAAGCTCTGACTCAGGAAATGACATTTCCCCCCACCCTGAACCAGGGGTCTTCTCCCTCTTTCCATGAAAAAGAGCAGAAGCCAGACAGAGTGACTACTTTCCCAGTCCACCCACTCTGCTGTCTTCCAAGCTTAAAGTGGCAGCAGCAGTGGCAGCAGGAAACGGCTCCCTCAAACAAAGGCCCATTTACAAATCCCTGTCCCCAAAGGTTTCAGCCGGAGACAGTGCCACCCCAAACATTCCAGGCCTAGCCTCCCTGGGTGAATCCAGGGGGCATGGGAGGGGGAAGAGACCAAGAGAAAGAAAATCTCAGGCTACCAGGAGTTTCAGCAGACGCCCCCCCCCCTTTTTGTCTTTAGAACTTCTTTTCAATGTGCGTGCCCGGCAGCTCTGGTGGAAAAGACTGACACTCTTTGCCTCCCTCCCTTGTTGTAGCTTAGGTCAGTCTGTGGAAATCAAGCTCTGAGCAAGAACAGAAAGAGTCACTAAGAAACAAGAGGAAGACACCAGCTGGTTCGAATGTGGGGGGGATGACAACGACGACGACGGGCAAAGAATAATTTGGAACCCACTGCCCCAACAGGTCTGATGAGGATTTGAGCTTTCTTTAATACATCTGCAGTGTTATTATGGTAGGAAAAAAAGAAGAGAAAAGTAGGCTTATCGGAGGGGGAGCATCCAGCCAAATGTCTCCCATGCTTATGAATGGTAATGGTTGCTTGTGCTGCCTGAACAGAAGCATGCCTGTTCAGAAGGGAGGGAGATGTGCTGCAGCATTTTGTTGCAGTTCCCTCGTTTGTTCAGAAAAGTTGGCATATTAGAATAGAATAGAATAGAATAGAATAGAATAGAATAGAATAGAATAGAATTCTTTATTGGCCAAGTGTAATTGGACACACAAGGAATTTGTCTTTGGTGCATATGCTCTCAGTGTACATAAAAAGACAAGATACATTCGTCAAGAATCATAAGGTACAACACTTAATGATTGTCATAGGGTACAAATAAGCAATCAGGAAACAATATTAATATAAATCATAAGGATACAAGCAATGTTACAGTCATACAGTCATAAGTGGGAGGAGATGGGTGTAGGAACGATGAGAAGACTAATAGTAATAGTTATGAAGCCTTAGTGCATAGTTTGACAGTGGTGAGGGAATTATTGCTTTAGCAGAGTGATGGCATTCGGGAAAAGACACTGTTCTTGTGTCTAGTTGTTCCGGTGTGCAGGGCTCTATAGCGCCGTTTTGAGGGTAGAGCCAAACCACACAATTATAGAGGTGCAGATGACAGACTCAATAATTCCTCTGTAGAACTGTATCAGCAGCTCCTTGGACAGTTTGAGCTTCCTGAGTTGGCGCAGAAAGAACATTCTTTGTTGTGCTTTTTTGATGACGTTTTTGATGTTAGGTGACCATTTTAAGTCTTGAGATATGACAGAAACTAGAAATTTGAAGGTCTCTACTGTTGATACTGTGTTGTCTAGTATTGTAATAGGTGGTAGAATGGGAGGGTTTCTCCTAAAGTCTACCACCATTTCTACGGTTTTGAGTGTGTTCAGTTCCAGATTGTTCCACTCGCACCATGAGGCTAGTTGTTCAACCTCCCGTCTGTATGCAGTTTCATCGTTGTCTCGAATGAGACCAATCACTGTTGTGTCATCTGCGAACTTCAGTAGCTTAACAGATGGATCGTTTGAGATGCAGTCATTGGTATATAGAGAGAAGTGGTGAGAGCACACAGCCTTGGGGGGCCACTGTGCTAATTGTACAGGTATCTGATGTGATTTTGCCTAGCTTCACCTGCTGCTTCCTGTCCGTTAGGAAGCATGGTTCCCAGATTGTTCCCTTTCCTGCTCTGCTAGATTGGAAGCCACATGGGTTCCCCCCTCAGAACATGTTCAATTTTAAAAGGAACCATTACCGTCCGGTTCACTTTAAGAGAGCGAGGCCCGCTTTCGTTTTGGCCAGGCTCGTCTCTACCACAGCGCCTCCTATGGGCAAGAAATAAACCGGAGTCACGTGCAGTTCCCTGCTAAGCGGCGTTTCCCACGCTACTTCTCTTTCTGGGAAAGTAGAGACCGAAATAGCCGCGAAACTTCTCCCCAGGGAAGATGTGGCTCCTATGCGGACTCCGGCTGCAACCTCAAGCCCGCCCGAGGGAGTCACTCCATTTAGTTCCACCGCGGCTCCTTTGACGAGAGCGGGGGTCGGGAACAAAGAGGAAAGGAACGCTGGGATTTGCAAGGTTCCAGGCTTCTCATTGCCTAGCAACCAGCCGCTTCCTTGCTCGGCCTAAGGTTCCATTGATCCAAATGACATCGGTAAAAAAAAGTTGCCATGGTAACCAATGGATACGAATTAGTGGACAAGACAGTGGGTGTGGAGGAGAGAGGACAAGAAGTGTCCCAGGTGGGGAGAGGGAGAAAGATGGTGATGCAGTTTTTGTGAAATTTGGAGGGATCCATGGAGGTACTTCAGCTCTGCTAAGGCTGCAAATTCCTCTCACTACACTTATTTGATTTATATTCATCCCTTTTTGAAATAAATATTCCTGGGAGCCCAGAACAAAAATGTCAATAGGAAGTGTCCAGTTTTTCACATATTTAGTAATATGTATATATATACATCCGGACTAGACTCTGTTGTTTCTCTCTGTCATATATGTGGGTATATGCATAATTTTGTACTTATTTATTTTGTCATGTTTATGTAGTGTATATTGGAGGAGGTGACCTTTTAAGAGCTGTATGCAACGAAGTTTCATTTTAATGTATGCCGATTAGTGTACATTCAAAGTGACAAAGTTATTATATTCCATTTTATTCTGATATCCCATTTTTTTTCCAAGGAGCAAAAGACAGCATGCAAAATTATTCACAAATGGCCACTAGTTTATCTTCACAGCAATCCTGTGGAGGTAGGTTCAGTTGAGGGGAGGTCCAAAACAATGCCATCCTGTGGATTATTATACCTGGTCTGTGAGATGAACTTAACTTCTCACAGTCATAGCAATAGCAATAGCAATAGCACTTAGACTTATATACCGCTTTACAGTGCTTTACAGCACTCTCTAAGCGGTTCACAGAGTCAGCATATTGCCCCCAACAATCTGGGTCCTCATTTTACCCACCTCGGAAGGATGGAAGGCTGAGTCAACCTTGAGCCGGTGAGATTTGAACCGCTGAACTGCTGAACAGTCAGTTGAAGTAGCCTGCAGTACTGCATTCTAACCACTGCGCCACCTCGGCTCTTTAACCAGATCCAGTTATAATTCCTAATTCTGGAGGGATTGTAAGGAAGAAGAGATCGAAGTGGTAGACTTCTTTCACCAAGGCATTTCCTGTGGCCCTTTGTTTTCAAGGTGATGGTGGTGATAGTAGTATATTTTGGAACAAAATTCCCATTGATGTCAGCCAGCATAGGCAATAATCAGATACAGGTAGACCTTGAGATATGACTATAATGGAGCCTGCCCATTATGGTCGCATGGTGTGAGAGCAGTTAAAGGAAGTGGCTCATTTAACGATACCCCATCTCTGCTGTTCCTAATGAATTGTTAAACTAAGGTGCAGGTCATTAAATAGAGGACAGGAAGTTTCAGGGATAGGGGAGGCACTTGGAGGCCTAGCATAGACCCAGGGCTGCCTACCCTGGTTCTCCCAAGGCCTCCCCCACCTTCTAAGATAACCCATGCCCTATGCCCCTTGGGTGCCCACAGGCCTTTCCCCACTCCCACTGAGTGCCCCCAAGCCTTAGGCCTGATTCCCATCCCACCAGGCAAGATACCCTCCTCCTCGCTTACCTTTTGAAGAGCTCCAAAGCCTTCACTCAGACCCATCGTGTGGTTCCGGAATCGTGCTGTGTGGGCAAAGGACAAACCGCTCCATTTTCTTGCCTTAGTGAGGTTACACAGCACTACAGAGAGCTTCTGAAACCTATGCAAACTGTGTTAAGGCAGTCAGCAAAATGGAGTGGTTTGTCCCTTGCCTACACAGCGCAATTCCAGAATTGTGTCCTCTGGCCAAGCGGCAAAGTGACCCGTTCCAGTGTTATGGAAGGCTTTGGAGTGCTTCAAAATGTGAGGAGGAGGGTATTTCACCGGTAAAAGGTGAGAATCAGGCCAAACGCCAGTGGGGAGCTGTTGTGGGTGGGAAATGCTTGCAGGGATCAGGGGTGAGATGGGGTGCTGCAGCATTCCTATAATCGGTCATAAGGACAAATAAATGTAGAGGCACTGCAGCAGCTATAACTTTGGGATCTTTTGGGGGGGGGATCTGTCGTAACTTCAACTGGCCATTAAGCGACCAATTGTCAGTCGAGGAGTACCTACTGTATATAAGGTTTTAACTGATGTTTGGGTTACTACCCTGCTTACTCTGTCCCAGCAGCCCTTCACCAACATGGCACAACTCAGATCCATTGGATCTGCCACACTGGGGAAGCTTTCAACAAATGCTGAATTTTTTTTTTAAGGATAATTCTTTACAAACCTATGCTCAAATATCCTTTCCCAGGTAGCCTTTATGGCTAAGACATTCCTGAATGCCTACTAGGAAAACCCAGTATATTTCAAAGCCTCTGGGATACATTAGAGCACATTCCCCATCATTTTTGCAGGAATTTCCATCTGACCTTATATGTCGAGCTTCGCTATTGGCTGCTGTGAATGTAAATGTATCCTAGCACATGTTCCAGTCTCCTGTGATATCACTTCTATGCAGTCATTTAAAATCCCCTCATGCTCCCATTTCCTCATTTACATTTTGGATATACCTGGAGTCATTACTGCAGAACAAACCTCCTCCTCACACTCATACACACACACATCCCAGACACAAGTGCAGAACACACTGCAGCCATCTGTGTCATTGAGGAGCTTCACTGCATATTGTTTCCAAACTGCTGAAAGTCAAAAGCGGTCCTGCGAATGGGTTCTCCTATATCCACCTCTGCTGACTTCCACTTTTTAAAGATGTCCACTGAATTCATAGTTCATAGAATTCAGTGGACTTCATAGAAACAATTAAACACAGAGATAGCAGGCAGGACTTCTACTTCTCGTATATCCTCTTATCAAAAAAGGGAAATATGAAGGTTATGGAGGCCTGAGTCAGAGTGACCTTGCAGACAGCATTCCTGTAGAATGAAGGTGTGAAAAGAAGAAAGTGAATGAGTGCCTTAAGTGGGTGTATAGTATGCGTGTATGAGTACAGTATACGCCTCACATATATACACCTATACGAACATATCATGCTCAACATCCACATGGATGAAGGAGAATTATAGAAATAGGAGTCTTAAGTCTTTAGTAGACACACTGTGTTGGTGGCAAAAGCAGGCTTGAAAAATATCCCCGTGGCTGCAGCAAAACAGTGGCCAACCTCCTGGGAACCCCTGTGGCAGGGAGCAAACGGGAACACCAAGAGCAGAGCAAGAGTTTGAGGGAAACATGAAGGAGTCCCAGCTCAACATTTTCATTGCTTCCCTTCACACATTTAATACATTGCTTCCCTGTACTAAGAATAAGTTGAGAACAAGTAGAAGATCAAACAGTGTTAGGTCAGGCAGCAAGACGAGACTGGCGGAGCAGCAATGGACTGGCAGAAGGGGGTAGCAACTTCAGCAGGTACACAGCAGTGCTGATCCCTGAGGCCAGTCCTGACCAAGGCTTTGCTCAAATTTACAGTCAGGCTTGGCAGATTACATGGGAATTGGTCAGAGGAGAAGGGTAGCAGTCTAACGCCCTAACTGTCTGCAATCTATACATTGACTGAATGGGCAACCCAAATCCTGGCCACGATTAGTGAAGGGTAGAACTGCATACCTCTTCTCCCCCCCCCCCCCAGGTTTTTTTCTAGATAGATTTTGAA
>QLTV01003097.1:3463970-3490809 GCA_003457575.1 Thermophis baileyi
TTCCCCCCCCCCCCCCCCGAGTTTTATTCCTAGATAGATCTTGAAATCTAGGGCAGGCCAGAACCAGGATGAATTATTCTGGCACCAGACAAAACAGTTGTGGAATTGAAAACGGGTGCTCTGGAAATTCTAGTCTTTGCTGCTCAGTTTGTCCCTGCTCAGAAGCTACTGGGTGGTAAGTCTCCTATTTTCCCCCTCAATTCCTCGGCAGAGTTCAACTGCTGAATATGGTCTGCTTTTACTATGATCTACATGCTCATTCCATGCCCTATCCAAAATTACACATAAGGGGGATGCTGATTACGCTGGTTAGATTACTAATTCTTTGTTTTAAAAACAGAGTGCATTTCTGAGTGTTTGGATGTGTGGGTGCGGCCGTCTGTTTGCAAGCGGATTTGTGCATTTACACATCACATACCAGAATGGGTCACATGCAAGGGATAGCTTACAGGCCTCTTTTTTGACACTGCCCAGTCCAGATATTGGTTTGCAAATGTTGGATGGCATTTTTATGACAATGTTGTATAGGCCGTACACATCTCTTTTCCTGCAACATTCTCGGCACAGAGGTCTGAAACTTGTGTTTGGGGTAATGTAGCAATCTGTTGCAGAGCCCATTTTGATCTCCTTTGACCAAAACTGAGTGACCTTGGGCCAGCTACCTCCCCTTTAAGATAGGAGAATGTGAAGCATATACAGGTAGTCCTCAACTTACGACCACAAGCGAGCCCAAAATTTATGTTGCTAAGCGAGACATTTGCTAAGTGACTTTTGCCCCATTTTACGACCTTTCTTGCCACAGTTGTTAAGTGAATCACGGCAGTTGTTAAGTTAGTTACATGTTTGTTAAGTGAATCTGGTTTACCCGTTGACTTTGCTTGTCAGAAGATCACAAAAGGGGATCACATGACCCCGGGACACTGCAACCGTCATAAATGCGAATCGGTTGCCAATTGTCTGAATTTTGATCCCGTGACCATGGGGATGCTGCAACGGTGGTAAATGTGAAAAATGGTCATAAGTCACTTTTTTTCAGCGATGTTGTAACTTTGAACGGTGGCTAAATGAACTGTTGTAAGTCCAGGACTACCTGTATACAACTCTGAGCATTTTAAACAAAAGGTAGAATAATAGATCCCTTTCACTCTTATTTGTCAAGTAGGCATTCTAATATTTTCCATTGGGCACCTCAGCTGTGCCTTTAAAGTTGCTCATTGTAGGTCTTTGCTGATGTTTCATTTGTAGTTTTCCACATGTTTGAGGTGGATTTGGAGGCCCCTTAGTGGATCTGACTGGTGTATTGGTCACCCAGTTGCCAGAAAACTTCACAGTTCACTTGAGTTGAAACAGTAGCTTCATTCCTGAGACCCCCCACCCCCCCGCTTAGTTGCATGACGCTGTTTGCTGCCAAGTGAAATTCTTTCCATGGTGTGTCTCATTGCACTGTGGAAACAATCAGGCCTAACCGATCTTGATCCCCAAAAGACATGTGGTTGATTATGTGCCACACAGTCCTTCGTTTATTCCTAGCAACGACATAGATCGATTTTCTCCGCGATGATCTACAGTAGCTCTAACCTGGTCTTCGAGGCCCCGCAACGGTGCACATATTGCCACTGTACAGTTGGTCCTCGACTTACAACCATTCATTTAGTGACTGTTCGGACTTACAATGGCACTGAAAAAAAGTGACTTACGACTGTTTTTCACACTTTCATTGAAGCACCCCCATGGTCACATGATTAAAATTTGGGCACTTGGCAACTGGCATGTATTTAATGACCGTTCAACTGTCCCGGGGTTGTGTGATTACCATTTGTGACCTTCGCAGCTGGCTTCCGACAAGCAAAGTCAATGGTGAGAAGCCAGGTACGCTTCACGACCGCATCATTCACTTTAACAACTGCAGTGATTCGCTTAACGGTTGCAAAAAAAGGTTGTAAAAATGGGTCAGAAGTCACTTAACAACTGCCTTGCTTAGCAACAGAAATTTTGGGCTTAACTGTGGTCATAACTCAAGCACTACCTGCAGTTCATCCACCCTTCTACTGGCCATCCTATTCTTCTGAGTTTCCTTCCACCTTTCCCAGCAACGGAGCCTTTTCATGAGAACTATATCTTTGCATAACTTCTTGTCCGAAGTACGAAATCGTATTACTGCCATAAAACAGCTAAGGATTTCTACATTTTCTCTGGAACTGGAAATTTGTTTTGGCAAATGCAAACATGACTGAAGTGGCTCTCCATTCCTCATCACTCTTGAAGCCTCATGAAACCTCCGCCTCATTATAACCATTATATGCTACCAGTAGACAAGGACTTACATGTATACATTAGATTTGAAATACACTCCTTACATTTCTTATAAGCCAGCAGAGCTGTCAGATCTGAAACGTTTCTCTGGTTTGGCTGATGAACACCCTGAATCACCAATTCGGGAGGCTCAGAGAAAACACTGGGCAACAACCAGAGACAAACAAGTGCTGCAGGCTTAAACATCTCTGTGGCTCTTGACAATCTGCGCTTTCAGCAGAGGGCAACAATGCAGTACAGGAGTGAATTATTTAAGTAAACGTAGTCCTCGACTTACGACCCCAATTGAGCCCAAAATTTTTGTTGCTGAGCGAGACGGGTGTTAAGTGAGTTTTGCTCCATTTTACGACCTTTCTTGCCAGAGTTGTTAAGTGAATCACTGCAGTTGTTAAGTTAATAACACGGTGGTTAAGTGAATCTGGCTTCCCCACTGACTTGGCTTGTCAGAAGGTTGCAAAAGGGGATCACCATGACCCCGGGACATTGCAACCGTCATAAATAGGAGTCGGTTGCCAAGCGTCTGAATTTTGATCACATGACCATGGGGATGCTGCAATGGTCGTAAGTGTGGAAAATGGTCATAAGTCACTTTTTTCAGTGCCGTTGTAACTTCAAACGATCACTAAATGAACTGTTGTAAGTTGAGGACTACCTGTAGAGGATGAGACAAAATATAAGGGGAATTTCATACTGACCCCAAAAAAAAGTAGTTTCTAAAAATTCAGCTTCATATGGTGGAAAATGATTGTTGGAGAAAAAATATATAGCAGTTTTGAAGGGCTAGCTGATTATAAGACTAGTGTTTGCACAACAGGCAATAACAAAAAAGAAAGAAAGAAAGAAATCAGTCTAATGAACCATCCTGCCAATTCACTCCTTGTTATGCTTGGCTCAAAATTTTTGCCTCCTGATGTCATCCAAACTCAGCTGCCACCGATTGGGGTTACTGTAAACCTGATAATACAGGAAATAACTTTTTTAGTCTGTGAAGAGGTGACTGGGTACTTACGTACTTTTCTTTATTAATTTATTATATTTCTATGTTGCCACAATAATATGCCTCAGCAGTTGATTAAAAGAAATACAAAATATCCACAGCAGGAGTATAGAAGGTCCACATTATGATAAGTTTCTGTACTAATTACAGATAATTTTATTGTTCTATTTTTGCCATCTGTCTCCTGAGCAATAAGATGGTCTCATTTCCACAAAACATGCAACATTGCCTAAAGAGGGTCCCCGTAATCCAGGGGTGTCAAACTGGCGGCCCGCGGGCCAGATGCGTCACATGCAGGCCACGCCCACCCCAGCTCCGCGAAGGGGAAAAAGATTGCAATATGTCAGGTGACGGCAATGTGACGCGGCGACTTTGACACCAGTGCTGTAATCCATCAAGTTTAGGTTTGAAATGATCTGCACACACCTGCCTGTTTCTGCCTGTGTAGCGGCCAACCTAGAATCAGTAGTATCAACTCACCTGATACATTTAGTTAGGCCAGCCACTAAGTCCTTCTGAAAGTGAGGAAGTGAGAAAAAGAAGTTTTTCATGTGGGATGAAAGCTTACCTAAGCAGCCAACCATCTTCCTGATTCAAGTGTGTACTTATGTGTGTTGTGTGTTATTTACTTGGCTCTTGGCTCATCTCCTTTATTCAGTTCTGGTACTGATCAAACTTCTTGAAAGTCTCCTCTGCAGAGAATGAGATATCTGGAATTCTGGATCCTGAAAAAGTCTCTTAGAAGAAAGGAAAGGAAATGTCTAGGCATACAACACATCTCTTCTCTGAAGGCGGAGGTCACAGAACCACTGTCAGCCATGCTGATCGGGGAATTCTGGGAGTTGAAGTCCACACAACTTAAAAGTTGCCACGATTGAGAAACAATGAACTAGGGAGTTTGCAATGGATCTCCCAAGAAAGGAATTCCTTCCATTATCAGCATAGGCAAGCTGGATCTAACACCCATTCTTGAAAGCATGGTTGCTGACTGCCCAGAAAAAAAAAAAAGATGTTATTGCCGGTAGCTATTCTCCCATTGTGAACAGATTGCACGGGAGAAGTTGATAGTATGACCCTTTCTACAACGTAAACTTATTGTTTAAAAAACGGAGGATCTCTGTAAAAAGTTGGCGGTCCCATGGTACGGTGCTAATGTAAATATGGCTGGTGCTACTTAAAGGCCCCCTGCAATACCTCAAGTGATTTTTATATTTACCCAGCATTTGCTAATCTTCCAGAAGTGATACCTTTAGAGATCACTGAAGAACTACGAATTTCCGTATGTGGTTGTTAAACCTCATACTGTTTTCAGTATTTCATTTCAGGAAGCAGAAATGAGCAGATATTTCTGTGGAATTTATGAGCAGATATTTCTGTGGAATGAAAGTGGAGGAGCTGTTGCCAAGCTACCCAGCTATTATTCTTGATAGAACACCTACCTCCTGATAGTGCCTTAAGCAGGTACGTGAGGCAAGCAAGCAACTCCAGTATGTATAGGCTGATAGTTAAAAATGAAGCTGTGGACAAAAAGAAAGGAGGTATAAAGATACCTTGTGAGGGTAGAGATATGTCCGGTGCCATCCCACTTGATTTGCTTCACAAAACTTACTGAGTCAAAAAGCAAACAAACTGCTATGATTTCCTACAATAACAGAATCCAGTTGTTGAGAATAGCTCCACCCATGTGAGGCTTGGCAATGGTTCTAGTCAGTAGCAATTCTGGTGGATATCATCTTATTAATGTTTCCTCTGGGAATTCAAGCTGGCATGTGGGGAGATCCCAGGATAGCTTCCAGGATAGGAAGTTTGTGGGATAGGTTGGACTGAGAGAGCATAACCAACTCCATGACAGAGACAAATTTGGATCTCTCTAGTCCCAGTCCAGTACCTTAAACACTGTCCTACAGTAAATTATTATGGTCTCATCATCCACTATTACTTAGGGCTGGTAGTATGTCCATAATGTCTGTGGAGATTCGGAGTCATCCAGGTCATAGTTGTCTCAAAGGTACTTTTTTTTTTCTTGTTAAAAAGGTAACTGGACTGTTTTTTCCTTGAGGAAGGAGAAGAAAATGTTTTACTTCTCATCCAAGAAGCTTCATCAGTTGTGATGGCGTGTGCGTGTGCGTGTGTGTGTGTGTGTAAAGATAGGTACTGGCAGTTGAGACTGGATGGTAGGGGGATGGAAGGATCGGTTTTGAACGGATGATGATGGGGGGGGGGAGAATGGAAGGATTGTATTTCTTTGCAGTCATCTGGTTGTTAGCATTCTCCCTGAGAGCTCTTGAGGTAAGGCCACTTGAGGGTTTATCTTTCATTTCAGGGTCACCTGAATCAGGGTATAATTGGTTCTGGAATCTTCTTGGAACTGCTGCAAGAGCTGCATTGTAGACCAGAAATAGGTGATGTCTTATTCCTCCCCCTCTATTGAGAGAGGGTTGCTCAATGTTAACATAAGTGGCCTCTCTTACCTCTCTTTCAAACCAATGATCCTCTCTATCCAACATGTGAACTTTGCTGTCTTCAAAAGTGTGACCTTTTGTCTTTCAAATGCAGATGGACTGCTGAATCTTGTCCTGATGGGTTTGATTTCCTATGTTGTGCCATGCACTGGTGAAGTGGTTGTTGGGTTTGTACCAATGTTGTTTTGTTTCACCATAGTAATGCAGGATTGGAAGAGGGGAATTACTTACTTGTCCATATTTGTTAGTTTCCTAAATGCATATGCCCATTGTATAAAAGAAAATACTTTTGCAGAGCTCTTGGCTCTGGTCAAAATCAGCAGGATGATGAACAGGGTGTCATGATGCAAATCCCTTTGTTTTCAAAAGGGAGAGACTTTTATAATGACATGTCATTATTTTGTTTGACCCAGCAAAGCTGTTAAGTTTCTAATAGTTACCAAACTCAGCCTTTGTGGACCATAGCCTAGGGCAGGAGTGTCAAACTCGCGGCCCGCAGGCCAGATGCGTCACACGCTGGCCACGCCCACACCCGGTTTAACAAAGGGGGGGGGAGTAGCAATATGTTACATGACGATGCCGTGATGACGCGAGTTTGACACCCCTGGCCTGGGACTATATGCTTTGTAAACTTCCAAAATCTGGAGATTCAAAGTTTAGAAAAACCCCGTTTGTGCCTATAAAATTTAGAAATTGGCCAATGCTGCATTGTTAATGTTCATGTCAAATTTCCCATCTAATGTTCCCCAAATTTGCTAGGTTACAACTCCAGCATGATTAGGTGATATAGCCTAATTCCAAGCATTAGTAAATAAACACCACCTCGGTTGCTCCACTGTTGTTGCTGGCTTCTTTCCTTTCTTCTGATGGTTGTTAATTCCATGAACTCATCACATGGCAGATAAGGTTACAGGTTGCACAACTGGTGGTTCAAGGACACACCTTTGTGCCAGTGAAGAAAGTCTCAGAAGCCAGGAGCTTAAAAGCAATCCTTTAGAGACCTTCCTTGTAAAATGATGCTGGCCATTCTCCTGTTCACAACAGCCATTTTCTCCCCTGTAATCTTGTGGCAAGAAGGATGGTGACTTGTTCAGAAATGCTCCTTGCGATCTTGTGGCTTTAACAATTATTAGCAAGTGGGTGGGTTTTGTTTTGTTTTTTGCTGCTTTTATTTAACTATATAACCAGCATCTTTATACCTATAACCTACTTCGTGCTTAAACTGCTTGTATACCAGTATTTTGGCTAAGTGCACAAAGCCTATTGATTGTCATTAATTAAATAACACACAAACAAACAGTGACTTAACATGTCTGTAAACCGTGCCACACATTTTTCCCCATCTTGTACCTGCATAAAACTGCAATTTCAAAATCACAGCAGCAGACTACTTTCCTTCCGGTTGGGGACTGCTCTACCAAAAGGTGAGGACAATGAATCCATGATTCATTGAATTTAACCCAATTTTCTGGATTTCCAGAATATGCTAAACCATGGAACTCATCACACGGGCTGGTCTTGTCAGGCTAAAACAATGTTTCTCAACCACAACGTGGTTAAGACATGTCAACTCCAATTCCCAGAATATTTTCTTTAATTTTATTTTTTACCCCACCTGTTATTTTTTTTTTTAGGAATAACTCAAGGTGGTTAACTCACCTAATACTCCTTCCTCCTATTTTCTCCACAACAACCATCCTGTGAGGTAGGCTGGGCTGAGAGAGGGTGACTGGCCAAAAACCACCCAGCTGGCTGAGGAATTCTGGGAGCTGGAGTCCACGTCTTTAAAGTCTGTGAGGTTGAGAAACATGAGGCTAAAATATGGTTCATCAGCTTAAGTGTTTCATGTAAACATTGTGTTCCAAAGCCTATGCCTTAGAGAGGCTGTCATGGAAACATTTCTAGGAAGTTCTGGAACCTGAAGAGCAACATTAGGAGAGCTGCTGCTCTATTGCCATTCTGTGGATAGTTCGAATACTGTGAGAGGAGTAGAATTGCCACCTGTAGGCAAACAGATCCTTTGCCTTTATCAGTACTGTGATAAAAACAGCCATCACCACTACAGTGTTTTCCCATGATTAAAAACATAACATTTGCTGGATGTGTGCATGAAGTACCACTGTTAACCTCTTTTAAAAATGGGTGGCTCCCCAGGTTAGGTAAGGGCTGAAGTGGCAGCCCGTGGCCAAACCTGATTGCTCTTAAAAACATAGCTAAGCAGGGTCAGATCTTAGTGCTTGGCTGGGACTCCACTAAGAGATCTTAAAGCAGGGGTGTCCTAGCATGGCAACCTTGGCAGGGCTGATGGAGGAATTCTGGAAGTTCAAGTCCACAGATCTTAAAGTTGCCAAAGTTGCACACTCCTGTCCTAGAGCTATCATAGAAACTGGGAAATCAAAATTCATCTTGGGAGAAGACAACAAGAAACCAATTCTGTTTTCTTGCCAAGAAATTACATTGACATGTCAACGTAGCCATTTAGGAACTGAACCTGACTAGATGGAAGCATTACCGATGTAAGGTTGATGCTTGGGTTATCACCAGTCCCGCATTTCAAGGAACTGTTCCATCTTTCAGATTTAAAAAAAATTGCCTTTCTTTTTACAATACTGTAATATAATTTGAATCGTTACCCTCCAACTTCCTTAATGGAAATGCACCATTGAATTAATTTAAGCAACTTTAACTAGTCCGGTTTGAGATGTTATCCAGTTCTGCTGTTCTTTTAAAAATGCCATTTCAGTGCCACTATTTTGGCTTGTCAACTAAGCAATTCGTACAAAGTATCACTGGAATAATTGGGGCAATCAGCCACCATAACTAAATTCCCATTCATTTCAATTAAGTTTGGTCTGGATGCGTTGCATGAATCCCAGAAACAGCGTGCTTAGAAAAACAAAGCAATCTACAATTATATGACATAAATTCAATGCAATACAGCGTAATGTAATAAAATAAATAGTTTTATGTGCTGACACATAGGTTACAGTCTTAAAATAGTCCTCACTTTGCAGCGTGTCAGGTAGCAAACCCAGTTCACTCCTACGGCTTAGGCAGAGGATGAGTTGGCAGTGAACTATTTGCCTTTCATACACATCTAACGTGGCAGCTCCTCCTGGTGGCATATCTCTGCATTGAGCCAGGCTGGCACAAGATCTAGCAGACTCTTGTTGAAATAGTATGGAATGATTTGTCAGACGATTCTGACCAAAGGAAGGAAATTATTTGTATGCACTGTTGCTCTTCTAGATGAAGAAAAAGATAGAGCTATTCAGCTCCTATTTTCATTTAGTCTTTACCAACAGGAACACAGGTATTCCATCAGCATCTTGTAGAAAGCAGAAAGAACTTTATTTATTTATTTATTTATTTTATTTTATTTATTTGTCAAACATGTACAAGATAGCAGGTATAGGTATAATCATAAACATAATCAAAGTGAATACAGATGGATGAAGACAATAGGACAGTAGGACAGGGACGGTAGGCACGCTGGTGCGCTTATGCACGCCCCTTACAGACCTCTTAGGAATGGGGTGAGGTCGACAGTAGACAGTCTAAGGTTAAAGTTTTTTGGGTTTGGGGAAGAAACCACAGAGTCAGGTAGTGAATTCCAGGCATTGATCACTCTGTTGCTGAAGTCATATTTTCTGCAGTCGAGTTTGGAGCGGTTTACATTAAGTTTGTATCTATTGTGTGCTCGTGTATTGTTGTGGTTGAAGTTGAAGTAGTCAACTTGCAGCGATTGAAACACAAAATTGGCAGAAACAAAATCATTTTCCCATACATTTTACCAGGAAACGAAGATAAGCCAAGCTCGAAAAGTCACTACACTCCTAAGCTTAATCAATCATTCCAAATCCATGGTGATATCCATTTAGCTCTCCCAGTTCATGGAGACCAAACTCTAGATGGATTTGCCCCACAAGGGGATATTCCCATGTATTTTACCAGGAAATGTAGATAAGGCAGGCTCGAAAAGTCAGTGACCACCTAAGCATAATCATGCGCTCAGAATCCATTGGCGATGTCCATTTTGCTCTAGGAATTCATGGCGACCTAACCCTGACCCTAGGTGGGTTTGTCCCCCAATGGGAAAATCCCCTTGGGGGGCAAATCCACCTAGGGTTAGGGTTAAGTCTCCATGAATTTGGAGAGCAAAATGGACATTGTCAATGGATCCGGAGCGCATGATTATCCTTATGGGACCGCTGACTTTTCGAGCCTGGCTTATGTACATAACGTGGTAAAATAGGTCGGAAATCCCATTGGGGGACAAATCCACCTAGGGTTAGGGTTAGGTCTCTATGAATTTGGAGAGCAAACTGGATATTGCCAATGGATTCGGAGCACATGATTATGCTTATTTATCCCCCAATGGGATTTTCCCATGTATTTTACCAGGAAATGTAGATAAGCCAGACTCGAAAAGTCAGCACCCTCCTAAGCATAATCATGTGCTCCGAATCCATTGGCGATGTCCATTTTGCTCTCCGAATTCATGGCGACCTAACCCTGACCCTAGGTGGGTTTGCCTCACAAGGGGATTTTCCTATTTATTTTACGAGGAAACCGTTGTGGCCTGTCGGCTGCCAGCAGAGCTAGCTGCAGAGTCAGACGAGGAGGAGGTGGAGGGAGAGCCTGAGCCACCTTTGGTGCCTTTGGAAAGCTCTGATAAGGAAACAGCATCAGAGGCAGAGGCAGAGCCGGGGCCTTCCGTCCTCCCCCAGGTGGAGAGGCAGCTGTCTTCAGGGCCTGAGCTGAGTGAGGGGGAGGAACAGATGCGGCCCATCCCAGATGCGCGTATATGCAGAGAGGAAAAGAAAGGAGAGCAAAGGAAAACAGTAAGCCGGCTGTCAGGGAGAGGCGGATGCAGACAATAGCCAGCCCCACCCTGGCTGGGAAATAAATAGGAGGGTTTGGGAGTGGCTCGTTGTAGCAGACAACTGTTCGTTTCTAGCATACAGCAAGCAATTCAGATTTCTGGGCTAAACCAAGGTTTGTTGGGACTACTTACATTTGATTTTTTGTTTATTCATATGAATAAAAGACTGTTACTGCCCTGTTATAAAAAGGGGTTTCTTTTACTCACAAGTAAATGTTTTATCACTATCTGCGAAGGCTGGGTCAGAACAGAAACATATATAAAGCAGGCTCGAAAAGTCAGCGCCCACCTAAGCATAACCATGTGGTCCGAATCCGTTGGCAATGTCCATTTTGCACCCCGGATTCATGGCGACCTAACCGTAACCCTAGGTAGATTTGCCCCACAGTGGATTTTCCCATGTATTTTACGAGGAAACGTAGATAAGCCATGCTCGAAAAGTCAGTGTCCTCCTAAGCATAATCACAGGCTCTGAATACGTTGGCAATTTCCAGTGGTGGGATTCAAATAATTTAACAACCGGTTCTCTGCCCTAATGACAGGCTGGGTAGGCGTGGCTGGGTGGTCATGTGACTGGGTGGGCGTGGCCAACTCAACGTCACCACGCCCAGCCCCACCTCCCAGCCGCTCACCTCAAAGGCCTCAACAAGATACAATCTCTATTTATTTACCACTACTGAACATCACTTAACGGTGGCAAGGAAAATCACAAAACGGAGCAAAACTCACTTAAATCTTGCTTAGCAATGGAAATTTTGGCTCAATTGTGGTCATAAGTCGAGGACTACCCCTAATGAGAATGTAGGATAAGGAGCCTACTTTGCTCACCCCTTTGGGGTGACTTTCAAGAAACATTTCAAGACAAAAGATTTTGGACGCAGGTGGTGGTGGTGTCGCCGAAGTGGGTCCGCTTCTCTCCTTGGTTGGTGGGGCAGCCGTGCTCAGCTGAGGGCCGCCAGAGGGAGGCGGGGAATCTGAACAAGGGTAGCGCTCCCGGCAAGAAGGCCCTTCGGTAACTTCTCACGCAAGGAGATGGGTGCTACCTGGCCGGCTGCCTTGGGAGCAAGGGGGAATAAAGAGGCCACCCAGCAGGCCAAAGGTTCACTCACTCGCTTGCCTTGCTCTCCTGCCTCCGCTCTTGCAAGCTGCCTTTTCTCTTCCCAGCTCCCCTCCTCCCAGAAGCATGCACTTTTTTAAAAATGAGAAATTTAACGGTGGGAGGGGGGGAAGGACAGAAAGGCAGCAGAGCGAGGTTCATGAAGTAAACTCAAATTTCTTAGCTTGGACCAGCAAAAGGCGGCAGGTGGTGGCGGCAGGGAATACAAAGGACAACTGGAGAGATGGTGCAGCACTCGGCCATCCAGGCTTCAAAGAAAAGTTCGCTTCAGGCCCCGCGGAAGGCGAGAGGCAGGAACTGGCGCGTCCCCCCCGACCCAAGGTGGAGGGCGAGCAGGCGGCATGTGGGCGGAAGGATGGCGAGAGCCAGGCCCAAAAGGCGGCCGAGCCTCACCGTGTCCACCCCGAGGCGGCCCTTCGGCCAAGTGCCTTACCTTCATGGGCAGCTGCGGTGAGCAGAGCGGGCGAGGTGCGGAGATCAGCTGGGCCACGGGGACCGCGTGGTCTGGGCAAGCGAGCGAGCAAAGGAGCCAAAGAGCAGCTGGGCGTGACTCTAGGCACCGGCCAAGGCGGGCGAGGTGAGATAAGGAGTGACTGGGAGGGGCGGGGTGGGGCAGGGCCAGCCAGTGATGCGATCAGCCAGTTCTCCGAACTGCGTAACAACCGATTCACCCAAACCGGCTGAATCCCACCTCTGGCAAAATCCATTTTCCTCTCCGAATTCAACCCTAACCCTAGGTGGATTTGCCCACAATGGTATTCTCCCAGGTATTGTTCCATGAAATCTAGATAAGCCAATCTCAAAATGTCAGAGCCCTACTAAGCATAATTATGTGCTCCGAATCCATTGCCGTTTCCTGGTAAACTACGTGAGAAAATCCCCTGGGGGGGGCAAATCCACCCAGGGTAAGGGTTAGGTCTACATGAATTCGGAGAGCAAAATGGACATTGCCAATGGATTCGGAGTGCTTGATTATGCTTAGGAGGGTGCCATCTTTTCAAGTCAGCCTTATCTACGTTTCCTGGTAAAATACATGGGAAAATCACATTGGTGTGCAAATAGACCAAGGGTTAGGGTTAGTTCTCCATTAATTCAGAGAGCAAAATGAACATCGCCAGTGGTTTCGGAGTGCTTGATTATGCTTAGGACGACGGCGACTTTTCGAAAAGTCGGCACCCTCCTAACCATAATCAAGGACTCCGAATCTATTAGTGATGCCCATTTTTCTCGCCGATTCTCTACCCGCAGCTTCGGCCCGGTCTACCCAGTGCAAAGAGGAAACATCAGGCCAGTGTGGCTTTGGCCCAGTCTACCCAATGCGAAGAGGAAACATCGGGCCAGAATCGCTTTGGCCCAGTCTACCCAATGCGAAGAGGAAACATCGGGCCAGCGTGGTGTCTACCCAGTGCAAAGAGGAAACATGCCAGCAGTTTGGGGATTGGTGTCAACTGCCCATGCAGTTGGCCACGCCCACTCAGTCTACCACATCCAGTGAGTGGCGTCAAGCTGGCCATGCCCACTCAGTTGGCCACGCCCACCCGGCCCCCTGAGGTCAACCACAGCCTTGATGTGGCCCTCAATGAAATTGAGTTTGACCACCCCTGCCCTAGATGGACTTTCCTGGATTTTCTGCAAATACACCTAGGGTTAGGGTTAGGTCTCCATGAATTTGGAGATCAAAATGGACATAGCCAATGGATTCAGAGTGCTTGATTATGCTTAGGAGGGTGCCGATTTTTCGAGTCAGCCTCATCTATGTATAGTGGTAAAATACACCTAGGGTTAGGTCACCAGGATCGAAAAGTCAGCACCCTCCTAATGATAATCATGTGCTCCGAATCGGTTGGCGATGTCCATTTTGCTCCAAATTCATGGCGACCTAACCCTAACCCTAGGTGGATTTGTCCCTCAAGGGGATTTTCCCATGCATTTTACCAGGAAACATAGATAAGCCATGCTCGAAAAGTCAGCACCGTCCTAAGCATAATCATGCACTCCGAATCCGTTGGTGATGTCCATTTTGTTCTCCAAATTTATGGAAACCTAACTTTAACACTAGGTGGATTTGACCCCCAAGATCACGGAATACGTGGTTTTTTTTAAAATAATTTAATTCTCCAGGGACCTATAAACAGCATTCTAACTATTAGTTGATGGTCTGGCCAAAGCTTTATGTATTACCATTCATACAGCCTTGAGGACTGGTGAACTATCAGCTAACTGGAGGAAAGCAGGCGTTGTCTTTCTCTTCAAAAATACAACAAAAAGGATCCAGCAATATAGACTATTCTGACACCAGTAACTCAGAAGCTTCTAGAAGCCACCCTAATGACAATGAATTGTGCATCCTTTGAAACTAATACAATAGGAATTTACAGAAGTCAGCATGAAGTTGTCAAGAATCAACATCACTAGACTAATTTTGTCTATTTTTTTTAATTCAGTAACTTCTCTAACACCTTGTGAGAATGCTACAGATGTAATATATCTTTATTTTAACAAAATATGGCCTTCTGATTACAAGGCAAGCTAAAGATGTGCCACAATTCAATGGATACACAGTTGGTTCCAAATGTATACAAAGAATCAGGGGTGGGTTCTAATTTACCTCGCTGCCGGTTCGCTTCCTCCCATGCTGCGCATGTGCAGTGCAAAAAAAAAAAGACGAAAACAAGATGGCGATGCATGCACAGGGCTGGAAAACCCGGCTTCTGCGAATACACAAAAGAAAAAAAATAAAAAAAAAAAAATTAAAAAAAAAAATTAAAAAAAAAAAAAAAGATGGCAGCGCCCACGGAACGGCACCGACCGAACCGGATCTGTGACGTCATCATGACGTCACCAGCGGGTCGCTACCGGTTCAGCCGAACCGGTCCAAACTGGGAGGAACCCACCTCTGCGAAGAATGCTCTGCCAATGATTGTGGATCAAGCTCGCGTGTGAGATCAAATGGGGTCACATGCTTCACTTCTGGGCCCTCTGCAATATTAATCTCTTATCTGAAGAGAGAGAGGAAAATAACATTTGAAAATGTCATAACATGGATGGCATTATTAATATCTTAGCAGAAAGAATTACAGTTCAAAAACATATTGATAGGTTAAGAAAACCACCTGAAAGTTAAATAAAATTTAACCAAAAGAAATGTAAAATTCTTCCCTGAGGCTATAAAAATCAAGTGTACGCTAGAGGTGGAGCATAGCTTGCTTAGTAACACTACTTGTAAAAAAAAATGCTTGGAAAAGTATTTGATTGTAAATTGCATATGAATCAACAGTGTGATAGGTGATTAAAAAAAGGAAATGCAAGTATCAATTGCATCAATAGAAGTATAATTTCCAAAACCACACAAGCAATATTTCCACTTTAATCCTCTTTACTTTTCGATCCTAATTCTGGGCATCAAGTTTTAAGAACAAGAATGGTAACAAGGATGATCAGTCCTAAATAGAGATGTTGGTGGGTGCTTTATGCTTGAGAAGACTGAAAGGGGCTATTGCAGCAAAAACCTTTAAGGAAGTTACACACAAGAGGTCAATATATGTTTTGTGGTGTTCCAGAAGGCAAGGCATGGAGTAATAGGTTTGTGTTATGAAACATAATAACTAACAAATTCTAAATGAATGCTAGAAAAAAACCCTTCTGAACAGTAGAGTACTTTGATCATGGAATCAGCTGCTCAGAAAGCTGATGGCCTGCCTGTCACTGGGTTTGTATGAGCAGGGGCTACATCATCTATCTGTCCAGGGGGAGGCTTTCGTTTAGTTTTCTGCACTGAGCAGGGAGTTGGGCTCTGATACCCTTTCCAATGCAGCGCTTCCAAGTTCTAAGTGTGCCATTTTACCACACAGGGGCGCCCGTCAGCTCTCTTTCGTTTCTGAATTAAAAAGGAATCGGAGAGTCTTTCGAACATTCCAGATTTTGCCTTCAGCTTCCCTAACTGGAGGCTGTTCAGATTTGTGGTCTAGAACTCCCAATATATCCAGGTAACACAACCAATGAGAGATTTAGTTCAGTGTGACAGTTGTTGTGGCCTGCACATCTAGAGGCAGCTGCCACAGCCCTACAGGAATTTGCTCTAAGCTGCCCTTAAAAGAATCTTAGAGTATATTCTGAGCAAAGCCGGATGGCTGGGTTTAATTGATGTTAAATTTGGCTATTTTGGAGGCATTATAGAAAATGGGGGGGGGCATCCTGTACTAAAATCATCTTCTGAATATTGTTTTTGCCAGCATTTTAAGCCTCACAAATCTCAATGGCAATGGAAGGAACTGACTGCAGGAATCGGCTAGGGAGTGACCCAGTGGTGGGATTCAAATTTTTTTACTACCGGTTCTGTGGGCGTGGCTTGGTGGGCATGGCGTGGCTTGGTGGGCGTAGCAGGGGAAGGATACTGTAACATCTCCATTCCCTCCCCATTCCAGGGAAAGGTTACTGCAAAATCCCCATTCCCTCCCAATCAGCTGGGACTCGGGAGTCAGAGAATAGATGGGGTTGGGGCCAGTCAGAGGTGGTATTTACCGGTTCTCCGAACTACTCAAAATTTTCGCTACCGGTTCTCCAGAACTGGTCAGAACCTGCTGAAACCCACCTCTGGAGTGACCTTTATCCAATTCTTATATATTCAGCAGTGTCCACAGAAGAGCTGAGGTGGTGGATATAACACTGTGATGCAAGCCAGAGGTAGAACATGCATCACAATACTGCATCCAGTTTTGGTCACCGCATTGCAAAAAAGATGTTGAGACTTTGGGGGAAAAGTGCAAAAAAGAGCAACTGAGATGATTAAAGGCCTAGAGGCTAAAACATATGAAGAACGTTTGCAGGAACTGGGTATGACCAGTCTAAAGAAAAGGACTAGGGGTGACATGATAGCAATATTCCAGTATTTGAGGGGCTGCCACAAAGAATCAGAATGGAAGGGACCTTGGAAGTCTTCTAGACCAGGCCCCGGCTCAAGCAGGAGACCCTATACTAGTGATGGCGAACCTTTTTTGGCTCGTGTGCCAAAAGGGTGTGTGCACGCGCGCTAGCCCTCCCCCTGCGCATGCTCACACCCATGCCCTCCCCCCACGCATGCGCACAACCCCCACACTGCCCCCCCCGCATGCGCACAGGCCTCACAACGGACTCCTGAAGCCTGGGGACGGCGAAAAACGGCCAAACGGGCCAACCGGAAGTTCGGAAATGAACTTCCGGTTGGACCATTGGGCCGTTTTTCGCCGTCCCCGGGCTTCAGGAGGCTTCCCTAACCCTAACCCTTCCCCTGGAGTGGGGTGGGGTGGGAATGGAGATTTTACAATATCCTTCCCCTGCCACGCCCACCAAGCCATGCCCACCAAGCCACACCATGCCCACCAAGCCACACCCACAGAACCGGTAGTAAAAAAAATGGAATCCCACCACTGATTCCCCACCTGTAGACACCAATGAAATCTGCAGAGAAGCTAACAGAAATGTGGTCTTGTATGAAAATGAAGCAAGATTCTATATTTTGTTTTGTTTAGTTTTCTGGTGCTGCTGCACATATCCATATGGCCAAGCTTCACTGCCGTTATGACTATGATGATGCTTGTCCGAGGTTGTTCTTTAAAATATTATTATTATGAGAAAAAGTGAGACTAGAAAATTTAAGTGGGATGAAAAATGACACAGCAGAAGAAAGAAAAAGGGGTCTAAATTCAATCATAAACTAGGGGGAAATTCATATGAAATAACTAGAAATTATTAAAAACATTTCATTGGGATTATACTACAGCACAGTAAAAAAAAATGGGACTATGATTAAAAATAAAAAAGATCAAGCTGATGGCATCAGATACAGCAACCAGTCAGAATTGACAGTGAAGACAATTGAAATGCTGGATAGCTTTTACAGGTAGTCCTCGACTTACGACCACAATTGAGCCCAAAATTTCTGTTGCTAAGCAATTCAATTGTTAAGCATGTTTGCCTCATTTTACAACCTTTCTTGCCACAGTTGTTAAGTGAACTACTGCAGTTGTTAAGTTAGTAACACAGTTCTTAAGTGAATCTGGTTTCCACATTGACTTTGCTTGTTAGAAATTCACAAAAGTTAATCACGTGACCCCGGGTCACTGCAACCGTCATAAATATGAGTCAGTTGCCAAGCGTCTGAATTTTGATCCTGTCACCCTGAGGATGCTACAATGGTTGTAGGTGTGAAAAATGGTCATAAGTCATCTTTCAGTGTCGTAACTTTGAATGGTCACTAAATGAACTATTGCAAGACAAGGATACCTGTACTTGTCAGCGATCAACAATAAAGGAACCAATGGTCAAGAAATACATCACAGATGATGACGTACAGATGGTTCTCTTCAGTGACCATTCATTCAGCTACTGTTTGAAGTTATGACAGCCACTTATGGCCTCAAAGTTGCAGCCATTACAGATCCCCACAGTCACATGACTGTGATTTGGGTGTTCAGCAAGTGTCTCAGAGTTACAACTTGATTATCATTTGTGATCTTCACTGTCAGTTTCTGATAAGCAAAGTGAATGGGGAAGCCTGAAGGAGGTCTCAAATGGCATGTGACTGCAGGACGCAGCGACCACGCAGGATTCGCCTAAGAGCAACTGGGACTGCCAGAACTACCATCGTAAGTTGATGCGGTCACATGACATCACATCTTATGACCGCATTGCTTAACAACAAAGTTCCAATTATTGTTAGTAAGCGAGGACTAATGAAGTAATGAAGGCCTTAGAAGAGATGTACAGAGGCTGTGCTTGCTTACATCTAAAAAACACAATTGGGCAGGCAGTGGTTTTCTCTATGATATTCAAGGGAAAATTGGACTTTGAAAAAGCAGGATAGAAAGAGTACAGGTAGTCCTTGACTCAATAACCATAATGGAATATATCCATTACAGTCTTAAACCATGATGGTTGTAAAGCAGGTGACCCCACATGACTGATCTGATTTTATGAACTTTTTTTTTGTGGTGGTCATTATGCGCATGCTGTGGTCATAAAGAAGCTGCTGCAGCCATTGAGCAAACACCGTGGTCATTAACAGAACCAATTGTTCGCTGCGGCCTGGTTTGCCCAGAACTAGAAGTTAATCCTGGTTTGCAGCAAAAACCTCATAAAACGTGGTCATTTGAACATGGGATGCTGCAATTGGACGTAATAAATGGGAGCCAGTTGCTGAGCATGCAAAATGTGGTCATGATACTGGAGAGAGCAGCCATTGAAATTTTGTAACCAGGTGATAAGTAACTCATGGGAAGTCTGTCGTAACTTCAGTCACTGAGCTGAGAACTACCTGTATTGATGCTTTTTAACTTTGGTATTGGAGAAGACTCCTGACTTCTACCATGGACAGAGCAAATCGATCCAGAGGTCTCATTCAAGCTACAAATACAGGTAGTCCTCGAATTAACAAGAGTTTATTTAGTGACTGTTCAAAGTTACAACGGCAGTGAAAAAAGTGACTTGTGACCGTTTTTCACACTTGCGATCATTGAAGCATCTCCACAGTCACGTGATCAAAATTCAGACGTTTGGCAACTGACTCACATTTATGACGTTTGCAGTGTTCCAGAGTCATGGTCCTTTTCATAGTCACCTTCATAGTCATAGTCACCTTCCGACAAGCAAAGTCAATGGGAAAGCCAGATTCACTTAACGACTGCAGTGATTCACTTAACTGTGGCAAGACAAGTTCTAAAATGGGGCAAAGCTCACTCTCGCTTAGCAATGGAAATTTTGGGCTCAGTTGCGGTTGTAAGTGGAGGACTACCTATAATCAGGTTTAAATAATCGTATTTTGGACACGATATGCGAAGACCCATCTCCCTCAAAAAAATTAGTAATTCTGGATACTGAAAGTTTAGTGAGTTTTGCCTATTTTGCTTCTTTTTTGTGGCATCTCTTCTTTTTTGGAATGTGCTTCATAGCGTGCCACCAAAAGCTGAGGGCATCCTCAGCAGACAACAGATTGTGAATCCTTGATATAGAGAAATTCGGATTGATGACAGCTTGCCAAGCAGCAGCTGCCCTAGAGAGAAGGAAGCAGTGTTTCAGCTATTTTCTGTCATACTACCCTGCTCGATACAGCAGATGCTAAAAACTAGTTGATTTGACACGCCTACAGTACAATCTTTAGGAAAGTGATGGAATCAATCCAATATTATAATCTCTGGTTTATGTGTGGCAGTAGCTGATATCATGTTATTTTGATTTAGTCTCTAAAGGCTTGTTTTCTTTCATTGTATTCTATTCAACATTGTTTTTTATTCTTTATTTCACACAAACATACACCCACATCTACACAGACACAGAGAGCTGTTGTTAATTTATTTACTTACTTATTTGATTTTTATCTCATCTTTATAGGTAACTCAAGGTGGCAAGCATACCTGTTACTCCTTCCTCCACCTATTTTCCCACAACAGCAATCCCGTGAGGTGAGTTGGGCTGAAAGAGAGGGACTGGCCCAGGGGTGGGTTCTAACTTACCTCGCTGCCGGTTCGCTTCCTCCCGCGCCACGTGCATGCACAGTGCAAAAAAATAAAAATAAAAAGCCGAAAACAAGATGGCGACGCATGCGCAGTGCCAGAAACTCAGCTTCTGCGCATGCGCAGAAGAAAAAAAAATAAAAAAAATATTTTTAAAAAAAAAATTCAAAAAAAAAAATATGGCGGTGCCCACGGACCGGCACCGACCGAACCGGATCCGTGACATCATCGTGATGTCACCAGCGGGTCGCTACCGGTTCGGGCGATCCAGTCCGAACCGGGAGGAACCCACCTCTGGACTGGGCCAAAATCACCCAGTCAGCTTTCATGTCTAAGGCAGGCCTAAAGTCACCGTACATACACACACACACACACACACACACACACACACACACACAAATGTAAACATGAATATATAAAAAGAATTATGAAAAAGGTAAAAGATAAAAAGCACAAGAAACAGTACAGCTAGAAAAAGAAACGATACAGAAAGAAGCAACTTCCAATCTTCTTTAGAGCAGATAAAAATAGACTTGCCTCGCTCTTTAAGATAATATCAACATTTTTAATATAATTTTTATTGAATAAATTTTTAACAAAATAAAAGCAAATATTAGAAAAGAAACAAAAATAAATTATAGTAAGTATATAGTAAGAAACAATAAAAAAAATATCAAGAAGCTTCTGATCTTTTTGACAATGGTTATAAATGCATTTATATTTTACCCTCTCTCTCGAAAGGTTACGTCACAATTTCTTTCTTCCGTGAGCTACCCTTTCTAATAGTCAAACCCCTAAATCGAAAGTTCATTTTTTTTCTTTTTTCAGTAAAAAGCCCATAAGGGGTTTCCAGGCACTGAAAAGTTTTCTTGTTGGGATTAACATACTGTTTTTCTTGAAGTGCTCTAGAATTGAAATTTTTGTAACATTTTTAATTCCCGCCCTCACCCCACTGCATCATGGCTTGGGGAATTCATCCGCTAAGGTAATTTGATCCCAAAGATGGTAATGACCGTATTTATATTAGGAAAGCCTTCCTTTCTTATAAGTCATCTAATGTTTGTGGAAGATATGGAAAAGATTTCTGGCAGACACCAGCTAGGTATTTGTGATCCTGGACAGAGTGATGCCAGGTAGAATCACTTACACAAGAAAATAAAAACCATACAGTAAGGGATATCAGCCAAATGGGAAGAATATAGATGAGTCACTTTGTGTGTATATGTTGGTGGTGACGAATGATGAAAGGGGTGAATTCGGGAAACAAACAAAAATAGAAAAATACCTTAATGCACACAAAGACTGGCAAATATGAAATGAATACATCTCCAAGAATATGTGTCCTGTATGTTTTTGCTTCTTTCTGAAAAGTTTCCTCACCCCATCTTGGGATTGGTTTGTTTTTTTTTAATGTTTTAGCTGGGGGTTTTGTGTTCAATTAATAATAGCAAAACAATAATCATTTTTTGAAAATGAAGGAAGGTTTCTGTTTTGGGATTCTTTTATTGGCTGTTACTCAGAATGACATGAATTGAGGAAAGTACACACAGATGGTCCTATGTTGATCTGATTAACTGAAAACATTTAAGGATTAACATTTATTGAGTTCGTCTATACGTAAGAAACAAACATCCCCGTATTTCTGAATATTTTTGGCACTTCTACGGGGATAGACTTGGGGAATGCATCTTAGGATGCTTGCTTGCGCTTCACAAGCCACCCTGTTATTTTCAGGGTTATTTCTTGAAGTCAATCTCCTAGGCATTTCTTGAGGAAATGTCCCAGGCAGCATCCTTTTAACGTTCTTTTCTAGACTGAGAGTGGAGAACAAATAAGATAAGATGATAAGATGATGATAAGATAGAAGATAGATGATAGAAGATAGAAGAAATAAGATATGGGATGGGATAGGATAGGATAACTTTTATAGCCACTTTTTTCTGTGAACACACTGGTACACATTAAAAATGAAATTCTGATGCTCGCTCTCAAAAGAAAATAAACATATACCCATACACAGACATGCACACACATAAACATATACTCTCTATACATACATACATACATACACACACACATACATACACACACACGTATATATACATATCTATATTAATCATAGTCATGTGATCGCAATCCAGGTACTCCGCAACCAACCCCAGTTTCTGACTATTTCAATGTCTCACTTTGCGACCTTCCCTGCATTCCTTCCACAAGCAAAGTCAATGGGGAAGCTGGCAGAAAGTCAGGAGTCATGGTCATGTGACGTCCTTGTTTCATGACCATGGTGATTCACTTAATGATGGTAAGCAGGGTCTGCCAGAGTTGCCATTGCTAAGTGGAATGCTTATATCACATCACACTTTACAACTGTGTCACTTAGCAATGGAAATTCCAGTCCAGTTACTATTGCTAAGCGAGGACCACCTATATAGAGAGCTGTCAGCCCTTCATTGGGGTGTGATGCTAGTTTGCCTCCTTGTGGTGCACCCTGGATAGCACGGTAGTGTGAACCAAACTACTAGCAAGAAGTGGCAGCCAGACTACATTGAAGAATTGGCAGTTAACGACAGTTGGCAGCCAGACATCTTTGTAGAACTCCTGGCTCTCTAAATACATGGCAACGGATAAACACCGGTAGTTGTGTTGATCAGGTGCTGAGCCTAACAGGACATATTGAGGCTGGTTTCCAGCGAGGCTTAAAAACCACAGCAGTGTTCATCGACCTTACTGCAGCATACAATACTGTGTGGAAGAAGGATCTGCCAGGTTTTGATCTTACTCGCCAGCATTGGTCAACTCGTGATCCGTACCCAACATGGGTGTCTGCCAGGACTCATTGTTTAAGTGGGGGCTTGTCTCTACCACCACCCCCGTGTGACTGTGGTGCTCCTCGACAAAATATCCACCACATTGTGTCCGAATGTCCATCAAGAGCTCACACCGGCCCAATGTCTGATTGAACTACTATAAGTCCATGTATTTGCCATACGCTAAATAAATAAATAAAGCCCTTCATTGTAGGCCAGGTCAAGAAAGATGCAAGGCATGGATTCCAGGAATGTTCTTTATTGTTGCAAGATAGAATAAGAGAATTTTGAAAACATTCAACACTGATCACCTGCCAAACTAGACATTGGTAACATATATTCCAGTATGGATGGATTAAATAAATATGTCACTTTAGTTCAGATACTCTAAGCAGATAATAACACCCTTATTTATACCCCTAGTAAATTAAAACTTTAAAACATGCAAACATAATTCAAATACAATTCCCGAATAATCTGTTCAGGAGTGAAATTCAAAATTTTTCCCTACCGGTTCTGTGGGCGTGGCTTGGTGGGCGTGGCAGGGGAAGGATATTGCAAAATCCCCATTCCCTCCCCACTCCTGGAGGAAGGATATTGCAAAATCCCCATTCCCTCCCCACTCCTGGGGGAAGGATACTGCAAAATCCCCATTCCCTCCCCACTTCTGGGGGAAGGATATTGCAAAATCTCCATTCCCACCCCACTCTGGGGCCAGCCGGGGGTGGGATTTGCCAGTGCTCCGAACTGCTCAAAATTTCCACTACCGGTTCTCCGAACTGCTCAAAATTTCCACTACCGGTTCTCCAGAACCTGTCAGAACCTGCTGAATTTCACCCCTGAATTTGTTCCAATATCTGCCACAAAGAAGAGGGGGTCAACCTAGCATTTGAAGGCAGAACAACGAGCAATGGATAGAAACTAATCAAGGAGAGGACCAACCTAGAACTAAGGAGAAATTTCCTAAGAGTGAGAACAATTAATCAGTGGAATGAACTTGCATTCAGAAGTTGTGGGTGCTTCAACATTGGAGGTTTTCAAGAGATTGGACAGGCATCTGTCTGAAATGATATAAGGTTTCCTGCTTCAGCAGGAGGTTGGATTGGAAGACCTCCAGGGTCCCTTCCAACTCTGCTATTGTATTCTGTTCTGTTCTGATTATCCAGGTATCCTTGGGTGAGCTTCACAGCCCAAGTCAAGGTTGTTCCCTGCCTTTCAGAGCAAATTTAAGAGTCTGAGGCCACCTAGAAAGGCACTTAAAAAAAAAAAAAGCACGGGAATGAAAGATCCTGCAAATTCAGGGGTTTCTCAGATCAAATTGCCTTGTTTTCTAAAGGGGAGGAAAAAGCTTATCCTTCCCTAGCAGAGAACTCCTATGCTTAAAGGCTCCCAAATAGCACTTAGGAGATGTGATCACAATAAAAAGCAAAATGAGGGGTGGCTTTCTTCAATCCCCCTCCCCATCAATTGCCCCCGAGGGAGGGTCAGGAGAAAGGCAGCCTTTCCACTGCGCCTTCAGCTCCATCTGAGATGTTCCCTTTGACAGCAAACTGTGTTGCCTTCTAATTGCTGTGAGAAGCTTGGGGAGCCAATTTTTGGCTGAAAAGGAGGCTAAAAATATCACAAAGAAAAGAGACAAGAACCCCTCCCAGACTGGGAAGGGGGGAGGTACCTTCGTACTGTGCATACTGTTCCCTTCTCTTGAGCCCTGGATTCATGCCTGATGATAGGATACAGGGCCTTTAAGTGGCTATGATGAGCTGCTCAAGTTGTAGGTTTCTCCTCTTTTGTTCCCGCCCCCCCCCCACCCAGAAGATCATCTGTGGAAGGGCAGAAAGGAGTCTTTCCAAAGCTGCAGATTGTAGTCCAGTTTGTTCAACCCATATCCCCCCCCCATTTTCTAGCATTTCAAATTTGGGTACCAACTTGGGTGCTAGCAAAGCATTAATAGCCAGGCTGAAACAGTGATTCCTTTCTGAGTAGGGCTGTCAATTCTTTGGCGTATAAAAGTGCCTTCTACAGAATTTGACAGGTATTCTTGCTATGGACCTTGACATGGAGTCCCAGTGCTTGGAGGGAGATTCAGAGGAGGAAGCGGCTCAGTCACGGTTCCAAGCCAAGCCAGCAAAAGAAGAGGCCACACTGTGAGCAGAACGGGTCTCTTTACTGAAGTCTCGGCTCAGCATGTGGTGAACAATACAAGTAAAAGGGTTTATAGCAGTGGTGAAATCCAAATTTTTTTACTACCTGTTCTGTGGGCGTGGCTTGGTGGGCGTGGTGTGGCTTGGTGGGCGTGGCTTGGTGGGCGTGGCAGGGGAAGGATACTGCAAAATCTCCATTCCCACCCCACTCTGGGGCCAGCCAGAGGTGGTATTTGCCAGTTCTCCGAACTACTCAAAATTTCCGCTACCGGTTCTCCAGAACCTGTCAGAACCTGCTGGATTTCACCCCTGGTTTCTAGCCAGCATTACTGGCTTCTGTTAGCCAGCTGGCTATACGGACTCAGCATGCCCCGCCCTCCTATTCCCGGTTGCTCCCGGCTGGCTCCAGCAAGTACTCTTCAGGCCTGGATGGCTTCTGAACTGACCGCAGCTGGCTTGCCTTCCTGGTTCCTCTCCCAGCGTGAGTCCCATCACCCGACACCCACCTGTGCACCCCATGCACCCTGCGTGTGTGTGGCAACTTTGAACGGCGCTCTGTCTCGGACGTTGACACTTGTCAGTGTATAAGAATTTATGAACTGAAATAGCCATAGCAACAAGTCAGCCAATGGAAACTGTTTGGTGACTGAGACACAGGATTTGTTGTCTGAGCCATGTGAGCCGGCTTGGAGCCTGGGCGTGGCTTAGCTTAACTGTTCTGTGCTGTGAGAGTTCGTTTGTCTTTGCTTGAGAGTACTTGCTGCTTCTTCTTCTCTCTACCACGTTGCAAGAGCTGCATGGGTATTGTATACATGCATCATGTTTTATATTAGTGTATATAAAGAAGTTTCTTCTATATAATGAATCCTGCTGAATTATTTGCTTGTGTGCTGGCTGAATCGCTACAAACTCCGACAACACTCCATAGCCAAAGGATACCCTCCTTATGACCTCTTTATGGCCATTCTTAGGGACGGTCCTTCTCCGCTGCTGAGTTCAGCCCATTCTTGCATTGGTGAAAGACTACTGTCGTGAAACTGACTGTTCTCCTTGCCAATCCTGATCTTGCCTCTATGGCCCTTGTTGCAAATCACTGCAGTCCCCTGATTTGCCTCCGATTACAGAGGTAATCCGCGACAAACACCAACAGATTTTATGAATCTTGAGACTATGCTTGGGCAACATTGAAATAAAGGGGAGAAAATACTACTCCAATACTGGTTCAGAGAAGGATGGCACACTCATGAGATGAAGATGAGATGAAGGCAACATCACGGGCGCAGGGCAGAAGAAAGATTTGTTTGCACCATGGTTAGGTTCAAGTGGGGGAAAGGCCCTCAGAGGACAAATTCTGACCATCTAAAATAGACAAAAGTCAAAGGTAGATCTACCATTAAAAGACCTGAGAGTGAACCATATATACCTGTGATGGCGAACCTATGGCACACGTGCCACAGGCGGCACACAGAGCCCTCTGCGGCACATGAGCCGTCGCCCCAGCTAAGCTCCAACACGCATGCGCACGTGCCTCCCACCGGCCAGCTGGTTTTCGGGTCTCTGCCGTGCATGCGTGGGGGGCGGGGCGCATGCGGGAGACATGCGCGCATGCACGGGGTGGGGGGAGTGCA
>QLTV01003097.1:3491031-3533765 GCA_003457575.1 Thermophis baileyi
GTGGGGGGCGGGGGGCGGGGATACATTGCATTATGGGTGCGCGCACGCATGCACACGCGCTTTTAGCACTGCAGCGACAAAAAGGTTAGCCATCCCTGATATATACCATACCATAAATGCTGCTGAAACGAAGAAAGATTCATTTCATGCAGGACTATGAGCTCAGCTCTGCTTTGGCTCTCAAAGCAAATGCCTGGATTCAGAGGGTGGGTTTTTTTTAGTCCTGAATATCTGCCCCTTGTTTCAGCCTCTACCTGACTGAGTTTTGTTTTCACTATTGCTAACAGTGCCCGGTTCTACACACCACAGAAGGCGTAGAGCAGTGGTTCTCAACCTTCCTAATGCCGCGACCCTCACCCCGCCCCCGCCCCACGTGCGATGAGGTGACAAAGGGGGTGTGGTGGGCTAGCGTGCGCTTAGGTGACCCCTGTGAAAGGGTCATTCGACCCCCAAAGGGGTCGCGACCCACAGGTTGAGAACCGCTGGCGTAGAGTCAGACAAAGATTCTTTGGGAACCACTTTGCCTCATCGACCAGATGTGTTCTAATACAACTTATAGACTTAATTAACCACTCCCATCCCAAAGAACTCTTTAAAACAGCTGATGCATACCAGAAATGTTAGACCACGTTAAATGGGAATCCTGAGAGTCGTGATCCCGACACACCTGGAAAGCACTAGATTTGGAAAGCTACTGCAAAGCATCACTTGCACTGCTGCATGATAAGGATCTGAAATAGACATTAGATTAGAGCCCTGCCTAATGGTATTAAATGCATCCAGGTAAACCTAGGTGGATGAATTAGAGCTATCTTCCCTAAACAGATGCCCCATCCAGATAGTTTGAATGAACAGCTACAAAGCTAACTGGACATTACATGAGTTGCTGTCTGATTCATCCGGGGGGGGGGGGGGACACACCAGCTTGAGGACAACTGCCGTAGTGGGAATGTTACCCTTGAACATGGAATGAACAATGCAATATATTAATTAAATGCTTGGAGCAGCTGCCCTCTTCTGCAATGGATTCCTTCCTTGCCCCTGAGTTCCTAGAAAAGGCTTTCCCTTTCACTCTGTCAGCCCTACAGGGTAGGCCAGAGCTATCACATATGCCTTAAACTACCTTTGTCATGATCAACTACACAGTAACAGTCTCACAAATCTGAATACAGTATGCTTTTTCTCAGTCCTCTTTTATCGGTATGTGAATTCAGGGATGTCTGTCTGATATGCTTTCATATCCCTTCCTTGTTTGGTCTCAAGCAACCTTTATCTGCTCATTGCCTTGGTAATAGATCTTCCCTCTCTCTATCAAGGTCATCCTTTTTATTCTCTAAACACCCAGTGGTCACTTTTGCCATAGCTTTGCTGACCAGCATGATAGGAGTTACAGTCCAGCAGAACAAGGAGCGCCAGGTGGGAAGTCTGATGTACAGGATTCCCAGACACTAGATATTATTCAAGGACATGTTACTTCTCATTGTCTACGGAGATTCTCAGTCATCCAGGTCATGGTTGTCCCAAAGGAGCTTTTTTTTCACGAGGCAACTGGACTTTCTTGTTTTTCTTCGAAGACGTTGTTTCGCTTCTCATCCAAGAAGCTTCTTCAGCTCTGACTGGATGGTGGGGAATGGAAGGATTTATACTCCTTGCAGACAGCTGGTCATTTGCATTCTTTTAGCAAGTCGTTAAGGCCACCTGGAGGTTTATCTGTTTCATCAGGATCATGGGTGTGGAGCCTTCTTGGAACTTCTGAAAGTCCAGTTGCCTCTTGAAAAAGCACCTTTGGGTTGCCTCTCATTGATCTTAACTGCTTTTCTTGCACATTGCAGAGCATCGGACTAGATGATCCTTGCAGATCCTTCCTGTACTACAAGTCTACAAATTATGTTCCTTTCCTTAGAACAGACTAACTCAAATGATTTTGCTCCCTAATATCAAGAAACATTTCCCCAGCTCTTTATTTACACCTGCATTTTATATATGGATGCGATGGGGGACAGGGGTTATTATGTATCTTCCTTGTTATTTCATGGCAACAGCTGCTTTCCACCTCTTCCAAAGGGAGTGGGCTTTTGTCTCCTCCAACAGATTAGAAAGTCATAGAGAAAGCTGTAACACTGGGAAAGATGGAAAGAAAGAAGAGGAAAAGACCAACACAAGGTAGATGGGCTCATCTACAGTTGTGATAGGTACTCCGTTGGAAGATTTGAAGGAACAGCTTGGGGCAGGTTATTCTGGGGAAAAAATAAGAGTTGATACCAACTTGATGGCACATAATCACTGAGAAAAATGCAGAGGCATGGCCCCTATATCACTGAAAGTAAAGTGGAAACATCTGAATATGCTTCTTATCAAGCTAGCTTGGAGCCCCATGAAGTTTGTCGCCCAAATCACCAACTCTGCAGTTGATCTGGAGAACCAAGTTAGAGAGGGTGCTGCAGCCCTCCTGATGGCAGAAGCAAAAATATCCTCTTTCTCTCTCGGTTTGTTCTGCTCTGCTTCTGCCTCTGCCGCCTGACTCTTTGCTTGTGTCCACCCCCAGCATTTCTGAATCCACCTGGATTCTTCTCAGCAGTACTCAATAATTCATATGCTGTTTGGAGCTGTTTGCAAGCTGTCCTTAATTTTTGAGATGATCTTGGTTTGAGGAGCGGCCTCTCCCTGCTTGTTTCTTTCCGTAGCCCCATCTGCTCTGTGGCAAGAATGCAGGGGATTCTGAAGAACACAAGGAGATAAGAGAGAAAAGGAGCTCTCGAGCCTTGTGCACTAGGTCACTCCATTTTGTAACAAGGACGTGTGTATCACCATTCAATTTAGCCTTTGATTATGGTTGGTTTCTTATTCTGGGAAAACCCAAAGTCTTCTTTATTGCATGAATACACTGAGACACTCGGGGGCGGGTAAGTTTTCCTTTTGCCCAGTCTACATGCCAAAAAGTACTGAAAAATAGCAATAGCACTTAGACTTACATACCGCTTCACAGTGCTTTACAGCCCTCTCTAAGCCGTTTACAGAGACAGCCTATCGCCCCCAGCAATCTGGGTCCTCATTTTACTGACCTTGGAAGGCTAAATCAACCTTGAGCCGGTCAGGATGGAACTCCTGCTTCTATGGACAGAGCAGGAGTGAAATCCAGCAGATTCTGACAGGTTCTGGAGAACCGGTAGCGGAAATTTTGAGTAGTTCGGAGAACCGGCAAATACCACCTCTGGCTGGCCCCAGAGTGGGGTGGGAATGGAGATTTTGCAATATCCTTCCCCCAGGAGTGGGGAGGGAATGAGGATTTTGCAATATCCTTTCCCTGCCATGCCCACGCCCACGCCCACAGAACCGATAGGGAAAAAATTTTGAATTTCACCCCTGGGACAGAGTTAACCTGCAATACTTCATTCTAACCACTGTGCCACCACGCCATTATAGTGGAACCACACTAACCACTTTCCAAACTAGTCTTTTTTAAAAACGAATATTTATTTTACAAAACTTGTACCCCACTGGATTCCACTGACCCTGGGCAGCTTGCATAAAAACTCGTGTATCTTATCGATTTGAAATCTCTCTCTAGTTGTCAGAGGTTTGCTTTATATTAGATCACTAACTGTCCCCTTTCAGAGAATATAAATACAGAGGGTCTTTCTATGCTATATAATTGAATCATATAGGATTACATTAAATTTACCAGATTAAGTTTACCAAATTAACATTGGTCTACCCGATGAGCAAAGAAAATACACTGATATTGACAATTCATATGTAACAATCTCTTTCAGTCTTGTACCCTCCTAGTGTGTTGGAACAGCAATTCCCAGAATTCTGAGCTATAATAGCTATTGACTGGGAAGTCTGGGAGCTGTAGTCTTTAATGCCCTCCTGAACTAGCATTCTCACACTTGCCAAGGAAGAAAAATGGCAATGCAGACAAGAAGTGAAGTACATTCCTATACATGTATCATTAAAAGACTCTATGTTGTTCAATGAAGTTTCTCCAAATAAGTAGGTATAAAATTTAGACAATTAAATAACATTGAATTCAGTGGCTTACTTTCAAGATTCAGATTATATATGTATATTTTTTTTGTAAAGTTCTCTTCCACCTAGATGTAATCTGAAGTAAAACCTCTCCACCTTCCAGCTTATTCCTGTCTGTTCTTTGCGAGGAGGAAACTTAATTTGTAGTAATTTCTATTTGCTGGATCACGATTCATACTAGGGCTGTAATGTAGCATGAGGATACAGAACTTTTAACATATAAATAGAACAGGGGTGTCAAACTCGATTTCATTGAGCGCCGCATCAGGGTTGTGTTTGACCTCAGGGGGCCGGGGTGGGTGTGGCCAGGGTGGGCATGGCCAGTTCGACCTCACTCGTTGAGGCTCCGTTTTCGGCTGCGACGGCCTCCTGCAGCCCTCTGCCAGTGAAAACGGAGCTTGGGGGGGCCACACGCGGTCCACCCATGCTCCGTTTTCGGCTGCGATGGCCTCCTGCATCCCTCTGCCAGTGAAAACGGAGCCCGGGGGGGGCCCACACGCGGTACGCCCATGCTCTGTTTTTGGCCGCAACTGTCTCCTGCATCCCTCTGCCAGCAAAAACAGAGCTTGGGGAGGCTGCGCACGGTGCTCCTGAGTTCTGTTTTTGCTGGCAGAGGCACCGCGGGCTGGTCCTTCGCTGCTTCCAGGGCGGCCCCGCGGGCCAGATCTAAGCACCCCGTGGGCCGGATCTGGCCTGCAGGCCTTGAGTTTGACACCGCTGATGTAGAAGAAGAAATTTCAGCAAGTGTTTGACAAAATACACTTTCCAGGATTCAAACTGGATTTGCACACTGCGCAAAATAATAGTTTGCTTAACTAAGGGTCTTGCAAAACCATAGTTACAAACACACCAAGCCATTGTTTGTAAATCACAGTGTCTGGGCTCATGCAACTGCTAAGAGCCAACCCACAGTAAGGTTTAGTGTGATATCTGAACTCAGTGTACTGCTCTGCAAATTACAGGACCCTATTCCTTTTTTGTAGGACTACACTTCCAGTTCCAATCCTGTTGCATTGCACCACTGAAGCTGTTTGATATAATAGTATGCCCTTTCATAAACGTTTTGGGATAGAGAGGAAGCCAGAGGAGACTGTTTGGATATCAACATGGAAGATACAAGGGTTGGTTTTGCTAAGTACATGATGGTGCTAAGCAGGACTTTGTGGCATCTGTCAAAGCTTCTGAGAGTCAGCAGGAAGCATGCAGGCTTGATAGTGCTGCCTGGATCTGTTGCGCTATTTTTATATCTAGCAAATGCTTTGTCAGAGGACAGCATCCGGAAATACTGAGCCTTTTGAAATACCAGCTGGCAACGTGACAAGATGGTCAATAACTCCCAGACCAGTTAGAAGCAAAAAAAAAAAAGGGGGGGGGGCGGCTTTGTGCCTATGCCAGACCTCCAATTTGGGGTCACGGTTAAAAGTCTGTTTTCTAAAGCACCGGTGGAATCCTTGCATTCAGTAATAGGAAAGCAGCCCTTCCTCTCCTACCCAAGTCTTACAGAGTTGTCTTAAACTGAGTCATAGCCTAGATCTACATTGTTATATCTCCTTCTCAAAATAAGCTCCAATTATTTTTAGGGGAACAACAAAAAGACTTTTTACGTCACCTAATTTTTGATCCTTTTTGAAATTTCCGGTTGTAACTCGGCTTAGCTTTGATGTACTGAAATCAATTCACTTACTCTCTATTTTTGAGATATTTTATTTTCTAAAAGACCTAGAAGGACTTTCTAGACCAGGGATGGAGAATCGTATGACTGTGTCAAAGGTGACACGTCACAACCTTTTTCGAGGACACACCAGCGTTCACCAACACTCGAGAACAACTATTCTCGAAAGCACAATTCCCAAAATGAGCTTGTTTTAGGATTTTAAAAAGTAGACTTTTTATAGAAAAAAAAATCCTTCAGTTAAACTGGTGACTTCATGAACTCCACCAAGTAGTTTTCTTATCAGCAATACAAAAATGATTTAGCATTGCCATCCTCCCAGATGCTTAAAATAAATTAATTTCAATACATTAATTTTAGTAATTTATTACTGTCACAACTTTGGGATTTCCTGGTAGTTCTCCATCCAAGTACTAATTCTTTAAGTACTCAATATTCTTTAAATTTCTGGGGATCAGTCAAAGTCATCAAGGTCACCAAGGTCACACGCTTTGCACATATAATTCCATGTCCCCACCAAAAAACTATTCTAAGTAGGCTCAGACCTATATGCACAGACCTTTTCTAACTGATACCAGTTCTTCTAGACCCTAAGGATGCTAGGAAAGTAAACCTAGTGTCAAAAGGATCAAATTCCTTCTTTTTCCCTGGTTTGTTTCCAAGCTGAGAATTTTAATAAAGTCATCAGATGATCAGTGGAGTCAAAGATATTATATTATTTTCACCCAAAGTTGTCAAGTTGATCAGTGGAGGTCAAAGGTGTTATATTTATTCACCCAAAGTTGTCAAATTGCTTTGAGTAGGTGACTGCAAAGGAATACCTCTCCATCTCCCCTTTTATAGATCTTAAAGATTTAGCCAATCATTATCAACGGAATGGAATGCATCAGCTTATTGCAAACGAATGTTTCCTTATCTTAAGAAGGAAAGCAGATGCTTCTTTATTTAGTTAAGCAATTGTCTCCTTATCTAGAGCTAAAATATATGTTTTTCTATGCATAAATCATATGACTTTCTTTACATGAGTTTTGCTACATCATGTTTATTTCATTTATACTGTTGGAGCCAGCTTTTACACAATTTAAACTTTTTGTAAATGTATCAGAAAAATATTCTAGCACTAGGATTTCATGTGAAAGAGCATGTGAACTGGAACTTCTGTGTCATTGCCCAGTCCTTCTCCTGAAAAGACGACAGCATCTTCAAAAAAAAATCCCATTATCTGCTCACAATAGAATATCTTATGCCACCAGGCTTGAAATTTTGGGCTTGGACAACCTTGAACTACGCCGCCTACAGTCTGACCTAAGCATAGTACACAAAATTGTCTGCTACAACGTCCTACCTGTCAATGACTACTTCAGCTTCAACCGCAATAATACACGGGCAAACAATAGATACAAACTCAAGGTAAACCACTCCAAACTTGATTGCAGAAAATATGACTTCAGCAATAGAGTGGTCAATGCCTGGAATGCTCTACCTAACTCCATTGTTACATCCTCAACCCCCCATAGCTTCAACCTTAAACTGTCTACCGTGGACCTCACACCATTCCTAAGAGGTCTGTAGGGGGTGTGCATAAGCTCACCAGCGTGCCTACTGTCCCTGGCCTACTGTCCCCATTTATTTGTACTCATTTCCTGTGCTCATGTCCATGTTTATACTTATACCTGTTATCTTGTACATGTTTGACAAACTAAATAAATAAAATAAAAATAAAAATAAATAAATCTTTGTCAACCAACTACCTCTTTCCCTAAAAAGACAGGACCATCACTAAAATTATAGTTTGATAGAAGGTGTATCCATACAATAAGAGGAATTCAGGACATTTTTTTAAAGGTTTGCTAGTAGCCCATTTTACAAAAAGTCTAAAGCTTTACTCTTGAACAAGGTCAAGATTAAACTGCTCCAAAAGTGTGCATTCACATGCATGCACATGTGCATGCATGCACGCAGAGATACATGCACACATATACAATTTACATGCTGGTGCCACTGGAGAAAAATCACAAGGGAGGAACAAAATGAGAAAATGCCTTCTACTCTCCTTAAAGCTCTCTGCTGCTCAAACACAATATTTGCCCATAAGAATGGGAAGAGCTAATGGACAGAAACAATGGGAGAATGTTCTTTGGCTCAGAGGTTATTTTTGGTAAGATTTCTTTTGCCAGCTACCCATTCTGAGTGCCAACATCCAGCCATCTCTAAATCAAAGTGGGAAACAGGAGAAAAAAGTTGGGGCTTGGTCCTCCCCCTCTTGATCCAGAAGTGACAAGAGTGGACTGCACTCTCCCCAAAATGTTAAAAGTGGGAGTAGGCTTTGGCAGCCCCACATCCTTCCTTCTTGTTCCCCCTTCTTTCTTCAGACAACAAAGAGGCTTCTTACATCCCCAGGGTGTTCTTGGCGTCTGAGAACATCCATTAACAGGCATTCTGGTCTCCCCCACCACTCCTCTGGTCCTTCAAGGGGAGTGTTTCCTTATTTATGAAGCCACTCTGAAGCAGCCAAATGGAAGGATTCCCCAGCATACAGATACTCCCACTCCTACCTCCCTCCACCTTCCAAGTTGAGTGCCTGCTTACAAGGGGGGAGGGGGAGAGCTGATCTTGCAAAAGCATTTCAGGGAAATGCTCCTCAAGCTTTTATTTCTTCAGGGCAGCAATCCTCTGCAGTGCAGAAGGAGGGGCAAAGGAGAAGAGATGTAAATGGGGAGAGATGAAAACTACTCTGTGTGGGAGGCATGGCCACGGGGGGTGGGTGGATGTGTGTGTCTCTCTCTCTCTCTCTCTCTCTCTCTCTTTCTCTCTCTCTCTCTCTCTCTCTCTCTCTCTCTCTCTCTCTCTGTAGAGTTTTCAGGGCAGGAGGCAAGTCTTTGCAAACAAATCTTGGGCTTTTGGAATTAAATCTGTTTTCAGCAGGATACTGAAAGATGCTAACAAGGGGCCAGGCTCAAAAAGGATGGTCCAGGGAACTGGGGGATGAAGTCAATGAACTACTGAACCCCATGACCCATAAATTAATCTTGAATCCATTTATGCATTTCAAGAGATCAGGGATTCCAGCTCCACTAAAACTGAACAGCAGTTGAATAAATACCCCTCAATGGCAACCAATGAATGTACCTTTCTTAGAAAGGAGAAATACTGAGGTGAAGGGATAATAAATTAACTGTAGTAGATATTTCTTTGTATTAAGTTTTTGTTCCAATTAAAGAAGTGAGAGTCATGCAGGAACATTTGAAGAGTTATTGTAAATTATCAAAAGATTTAAGGAAAGGCCCCTGCTTTCTGCCTACTTATGCTCCATTAATCCTTCCCTTCCCTTCCCTTCCCTTCCCTTCCCTTCCATTCACCTTCCTCAACTTCTACTTTATTTTCACCAGGTATTTACTGTCAACGAATCGAACCTGGCAGAAGCCATTTTTCTATTCCTCAGTTGCCACTGAGAAATAGAGTGGGGAAGGAGGATGAAATGCATTGCTAGACAAAACATAGAACGTTCTCGTGGGAACCAAGGTCATCTCTACAGGTGGTGGATAGAGATGGGGAGGAGTGCCTGGAGAGCCCGCCGATTAACCTAATTGGCCAACGTGACCTGTGACTTTTGTGACCTCCTGACCAACGAAGTCCATGGGGAACCCAGATTCACTTAACGACCATGTGACTTACTTAAGAGCTGCAACTATTTGCTTAACACAGTGGCAAGAAAGGTCGTAAAATGGGTAAAAGCTCACTGAACAGCTGTCTCGCTTAGCGACGGAGATTCGAAGCTCAATGGTGGACATAAGTTGAGGGGTACCTATACCCTTCCCTTACGAGTGTGTCAATCATCGGTAATCCGGCAGTCCTTTGCTCTCAAATTCTCAGTATGGTCCACAGTGATTGACGTCCACTTGTTGGAGAATGGATTGAGTAAAATGCGGCTAAACACACTTAACAACTCTCTCTCTTGGCAACGAAAATTTTGGGCTCAGTTGTGGTCGTAAGTCAAAGATTATCTCTGCCTTCCTCTGCATGGCAGCCTTGTCCTAGTAAACTCCTTCCCTTTTCTGGAAATTTTCCTCTCTGTTAGAGGCACCAAAATAACCCAGATGATATAAGGTCTCCTGCTGGAGCAGGGGGTTGGACTACATGATCTTTTGTGGAGGGAGTTCTTTCTTATTTTTATTATACTGAAACTGCGGGAAACATTTAGAGTTGGTTTTCCATTTGATTGTACCGATATGATGTATTCAATAAAGAAGTTCTTAGAGGAAGACCTTAGCCTCCAAGTTCTGATTTGCTTGAGTTCATTAGTCGGGATCATGACATTTACTTTGTCTCAAGGTAAGTCATTGCCCACTGCACACCACCTAAACAAAGATTTTCATTGACCAATGAAGAACGGTGTTTGTGTTCACAAAACGCATTAACTCATGTTGAACTAAACCATTGTTTGCAGAAATAAGCCAATTTTCTGGGTGACACATGGAATCATAAAATAGTCACATGGCCAGCTGAGTTTGATCAACACATTAAGCTAAAATGTGGTTGGCTAATTTATAGTTCCATGTGTGGTAAGTATAGAGCCAGTGTGCAGTCCAAGAAGTTTCTTCGGTTCTTCAGAACTGAAGAAGTTTCTTCGATAAGAAGCAAAACATTTTCAGAAATAAAACCAAGAAAGTCCATTGCCTTTTGGGGAAAAAAAGTATCTTTGGGACAAACATGACCTGTATAATTGAGAATCTCCATAGACATTCAGGCCAGTGGGTAGGTTTTCCTTCAATTGCAACAGTGCAATATAGTTTTTTAAAAACATTTCTATCAAATATTTGAATGACCAAGTATCAGGACCTAGGAAAGGGAATTTGCAGACAGAAGCAAATCAGCAATTGGCAGGAGTCCTATGGACTGGGGAAAAACTAAGTCCACCCCAGGCTCATGAATAAAAAATGAAAGAGAAAAACTCACTCAAGTTAACTTCTAATGACTACATCCATATCACTCTCTTGGCAACAATACAGATATGGTTTATCATTGTCTTCTTCCACAATGCTTTTTATTCCTTTCAACTTGTTGAAAGAAAAGTATGCAAAAGGAATCAAGGTTCTGTCTATCGGTCTGCCTGCCTGCCCGCCCATCTATCAGCAGGATAATTCTGAAAATCAAACAGAATCGTTCAGATGATTCTGAAAATGGGCCAGATCTGGCTGGGGGCTAGAGTGAAAAAACATTCCAGAAAAAAAAGTTCTCCAATCCATCCTATAGGAGCAGCAGTTGGGGAGTGACTTGGAATGTTGTTGATTGCTCTGTTCTAAGCCCTCCCACCTCAACCCTGGTCTTGAGACACAGTGACCCACACAAATAAAACACAACAGGAGATCGGAAGCACACATATATGCAAAAGAAAAGGGTTTTTTAAAATGTTGGTAATAGGGTTGAAAAAAAATCTCTGCACGTTTTTGCTGCTTTATTGACTCCCCACTCTAGCCTGGAGTTTCCTAATCATCTCTCATCTAAATACAAACCACGGTTACTATTTAGTCAACACAGCTGAACTTTTGAGATTGGCTAGGTGTTTTATTTTATCTCAGAAGAACTGTTAAGTTTTCTTATGGGGGAAAAATTCACTCGGGGTGAAAAAAAAAAGAGGAAACTACAGGGTTTTCTGAGCCAAAGAATTTGTGAAAGTGACTCATGAAGCGGATAAAGAAGGCAAGCATCTGAAGCAGGCGGAGGCAAACAGCTGAGAAATATTACTGAAAAGAAGAAAACAAGCCTGGGTCCCTCAAATTCTCCTTTTTGGCAACAAGTCAGGTTTGAGGGACAAAATGGGATGCTGAGCACAGGTCAGTGTGAAGATAGCACCTGTTAGGAACACTTTAAATCAGATGTGTCTTTTCCCAGTGTCATGCAGGAGAGACACCTTTTGTTTCAAGGTGTTTCCAACTAGCGCTACATTCTCACATCCTCCTACACATCATCACATTTTGCCCCTCAAATCTGGCTTGCTGCATAAACCAGCTAAATAATCTTTTGGTCTGATCTCACCAGCTGGACTCTTCTTGGGTTTGGATCCTGCTAGAGTGGAAAGAAAACAAGAAAAAGCAGGAGAATGTTTTCGGTCAAAAGGAATGAAAAACATAAGACAAGGCATTTGTAGATATGTAATGCTCCTAAAGATTGGGGATGCAAGATTGGGGATAGGCACCGCACATTTGGGAGAACCCAATAATCCCACGTAGATTACACATACCATCAGCTGGCCAAAAATGTTTTGCTGCTTCAGATTCAAGTCACAGAAGGTCAGCCAGATTTGCTGTGTGGAAGCTGCTGTCTGTGGCAGAGGTCTCACAGTCTGGTGGACACATCTGGAATTCTGAAATCATTGTGGATGCCGAGAGCATCTGGGGCAAGAGTAAAAAAAAAAAAAAAGGTTAACACCGTGTCCAATAGATTGTGTGGTTGAATCCACCACCTCATCTTTCAGATTTTCCTGCTGGTTTCTCTCATTAAAAAATTTGCCCTACTGAATTTTGTATTCACACAATAGCTGCCAGGAAGAATGTGGCCGGCTGAAACATTAATTTACTGGAAGACAAGCAGGCAGGATTACTTCCAGCAACCCCTTTCTAGCTCTCAGAGATGCTCTTGACCTCTCTATCTTATACTGCCCCTCCCTCCATGTGTTACTTGATTCTTGGTGACTGAATATTATCACACTGAAGGTGACCATATCCTGGTTTGCCCATTGAGGACAGGATGAAGAGAAGATATATTCCAGCAAACTGAGGAAAGCAGATATGGGTCAAAAGATCTTGATTGCTGGCCTGATAGGTTTACCATTTCAGTACTTGCTGGTAAAAATAGCAATTTTCAAAAACAAAGAGATCCTCTCAAAAGATTTCATCTCTTCTTGGGCTTAATTTCAGTCCTTCTCTGAAGACCAATTGCTCCACTGCGTCATCCTTCCCAGCAGCCACTCTGGTCAGCTTAAAGATCCAGGAAACAAGCTGCAGACTACTCTTCAGGGAACTATTCCTTCCGGAAGCCATAATCCTGAAGAGTCTTTCTTCCAGCTTTCTTATAGTCTGAGAATTGTCAGTGAATAGCATGGATAAAGTGCTGGGTGCTAAAAGAGGATGCACAGCTGACTTTGCGATGACACATGGGGTCCTATAACAGCCTATCAGCCAACGAAATATTTCTGCATGGTATCACAAGGCAAAGAGCAGCAGTAGAAAGCATCCCTGAGAATTAGAAAGGGTTCGCTGGGGTAAAAAAATCCTGCCTGTTTGTCTGCTAGTAAATAGGTGTTTGCAGCTGGCCACATTCTTCCTGGCAGCCAGGTACACAATTTGCTAGTGGCCCTGATTTTTGGAAACTGCACACTCCCCGTCGCAGAAGATGTGAGCTGGGCTTCACATCTGCCTTATAAAGTAGGTTGGATTCACGAGGAAGTTGGAGGTGGAGGTACAGCAATCTGTGCTGCTTTCATCCAGCAAAGATGCAGCCACTTCTTCATCTCTCCACACCCAGCATCTTCCTGCTCAACGAGGCAATGTGCCATGGTCTCTTGGGTTGAATTGGAAATGAGGAGGAGGACTGGAAGGAATAATCCAGAGCCTGGGCTGGGGTGGTGGAACTGCAAACCAAAACCCCGAGAACCGAATTCAAGAGAGGCAGAGTGAACTGGGCCCCGAGGTAATTGGCAGATCCAAGCAGGCAGATGGCCTTGGCTACCACTGTGGCTCACAGCTTCTTCAGCAGCAGAGAACCCAAACAGATGCTCTGCCTTTCCAGTCTGTTTGCCAGGACAACACCCAATGCTTTATGTATCGCAATGCCCTTTGTCGAATGAAGTCATTTGAGGGAAGAGCTCCCCACGAAACAAACCCTTTAGCTGCACAAAATGCTGAAACTGCTAAATTCTTTGTCTGCCACTCATGCTCCAGCTCCTGGCATTATTGTCCTCCTACAAGGCTGGAACATCTAGCCTCCCTGCCACTTGTGTCACCTCCAGATGTGTTGTCCCTTCACTCCCAGCCACTGCCACGCAGGATGGGGACAGCTGTAGCCCAAAAGACCCAAAGGGCAGAAAGTCAAAACAGTTGTTTTGCACCCTCCCTTCTTTCCTATCAAATTGTGCTAGGATAGTGACAAAGCTAAATGTGTTTCTCTCTCTCTCTCTCTCTCTCTCTCTCTCTCTCTCTCTCTCCCTCTCTCCCTCCCTCCCTCTCTTCCCCTCCAAAAGGCAACAGTAGAGAGACTTTGCTTGTATAGCTATGCTTTCCAATATTCACTTGCCTCACATCTGCTGCTCTCTCAAGAGAGTCAGGAGTATGATGCCTCCTATTCTTGTCCATCTTTCTCAAATCTAGCTGTTCAAGTGCCAAAAATCCCACCTGGTTTCAAAACCAGTTTCTGAGACAGGCCAGCAAAGGGAGCGGGAGACTGGCAAAAAAGAGGCTGAAGGAATGGATACTGAAGGGAAGGGGAGAATTATAACATTTCCCAGTGGATCACTTTACAGGGCCAAAGCGGGATTCAGAAAAGAAAACAACATCACTTCCGGGGGGGGGTCTGGTAGGTCCAAGTACCTGAAAATGCATTTCTCTGACTTAACGGGAGAGGCTTTCCCCCATTTCCTGTCGTGTGGAGATGCTTAGCAGTCATTCAGTGGACGTACCCTCTGCATTTAACTTTCAGTAACTGGCACTTTATTTGATCCCCGCCTAAGATTTTTCTGGATCCCTGGAAATCGGTTACCCGAGTTGGTTGAGCTCCGGGGATCCCAGACCAACACAAAAGCCTGAGAAAATGCGGCGGGGATGGGAGCGAGGGTGGGTGGGGGGGGGAGCCGCTTGGGCCGCCACAATCTTGTCTCCCGGTTTGCAAGGTGCCCGCCCTCCCGCTATTCCTGCTGGATGAACATCCGAGAAGCAGGGTGAGAGAAGAAGCCGCCCGAAGTCAACCGCAGCTGCAGCTTCTCCAGACGGTCCCGGCTGAGCCGTCTGCGAAGACGGGGGAGGGGGGGGCGGAGACGGCGGGAAAAGGCGCGGGGCCGGGAGCGCGAGGACGCCGGCCGCCGCGCGAAGTGAGCTCAACGGGTTCGGCTGGGCGCACCCCCTCCCCCTCCCCCGGAGTAATGTGATTATTTAGCGCTTGGCACGTCCCCCCACCCCCCATTATCCGAGCGGCGCGTAACGGGAGGAGGGGGAAGCGAAAAGGGGCGGAGAGGGATGCGCGGCGGCGCGCGCGGCGCTGGACCTGGAGAGCGAGGAGAAGAAGGCGGCGAGGGCGAGGAAGGCGCTTGGGAGCGGCGCGGCGGGGAAAGCAGCGGGGGCGGGGGGCGCCTCCCTCCCTCCTTCCTTCCTTCCCAGCTGGCACCGCACTCCGGGCCTCGCCGGCCGGCCGGCTCCCTCCCCGTCTGTCTATGTCTTTTTCTGACTCCAGCGCTACCTTCCTGCTCAACGAGGTAACTTAACAGGCACCGCGCAGCCGCCGCCGTTGCCATCGCCTATCACCACGCTGTTCTCAACCCCTCTTACCTTCTTCTCTTCCTCCTCCTCCTCTTCCTCCTCCCTGTCTGCCTCCCTGCTCCGTTTACTCCTGCTGCTGCTAAGCACCAGGACCGGCGCGGGCAGTCCTGCTTAAGCTCTCTTCCCTCAGATTCCCCGTCCGCCTTGAATGCAACTCCTGGCAGAACCGGAGGAGCCCTCGCCTGGCGGAATTATGGGCAGGAGACGTCGGGGAACAGGAAAAGAGGGACTGGGGTTTTTTTTCCCCTCTCCCCCTCTCTTTCGGTCATGGTTCCCCTTCCCGGCATTCCGACGATGTGTGTTTTGGGGTTTTTTTTTTTTAAACATCTCAGCTGGGAATAGGGTGAAAACTCCTGTTAGAAAACAGTGTGAAGAGACGATGAGATCGGATCTCGTTTTTGCAAAAGCTGGTGTTAACCCCTCCTCCGCCAAATATATTGGACAGCTCTCCAACTTTGGATGGGAAATGGGCGTGGGGCGGAGATTAGGTTGTGCCAGCAGCTCTGGCACTGAAGTCAAAGAGGCAGATGGAACCAGCGCCTGGGGGATTGCAGGGGGGAAATCCCCATCTGGCCCATTTCCTGCCAAGTCCTACCCTCCCCTCTTTGCCCCTGCCAGCCGTGTGGTGTTCATTTCTGCCAGCCCAGTGCAGGTGGGTAGGCATCATCTATCCCAGAGTTGGTAGGGTCAAGACGTAGGTAAGGGTGGAAATCTGGTTGGATCATGCATGTGCAATTGTGCATGCAAAGTTGAAGATCTCGGCAAAAGTAAAATGGGTTGTAGTCTTCCACAATCTGGTGATGTCCAGAAGTGTTGGATTGTAGCTCCCATCCTCTAGGGAATGATAGAAGTTGTCCAATGCAGTGAGGGAGAAGAAGTAGGTTGGTGAAGTATAAATCAAGGCATCTGTCCAAGAATGCCTCTCAAGATTGTCAAAGGTTACAGAAAAGACTGTGTTGGCATGAGGACTAGGAATGTGGTGTGCAGGAAATTAGGATTATTGGTAACTGGGTAAAAGCTGATACTAAGGAAACTGGTGTACAATTGAAGGACTATCTTCTGTGATTCCCTGTCCCTGTGACTTTGCTTGTCCCATGTTGCTATGTCCATCCCAGCCCACCTTGCATTATTGTGGCAGGTAACCCCATGAGAGGTCCCCACCCACCCGCAGGTTGGATGTCTCAGTATGCTTTCCTGCATCTCTGTGGTAAATTGTCTGGTACCCGCTTAACTCTTGGGAAGCAGTCGTAACGGGGGGATGCATTTGCTGGAAAGTGTGGTTACACTTCTTGTTCTCCTCCCATCGGGGGGGGTGGGGGAGATTGTTCCCCACTTCCAAGAACCCTCTTCATGACCAGCTCTTTCCTTGTTGTGTCCCGCTGCTTCATGCCCCCTGGCACCCCAGCCCTACATCTTCCGTGTTGCTATAAGGAGGTGCGGATAGAGCTGCACTGTCCAGATGCCACTGCCTGCCTCGCCTCCCTCCTTACTTGCCTGTCTCTGTGCCTGCCCCCAAGGGAGGGCTGGTGGGTGGGCGCTATTGTTTTTGCTGTTGCTGCTCAGCTGAGAATGAGAGCATCCAGGGTGGAATCAGATCGATAGCAGGCTGAGTTGCTTTGCCACTGTGTGCCAGCCACCTGCTGCCCCCAACCCAACTAGGGCAGGGGGCACAGCTGTAGACCTCTGTCCATCTGGAAGAGCTCCTATCTTTCTTCCCTCTCGGCTCGGCTTCCTCAACAATTCTCTCCTTCCCCCATGTATGACGACTCCTATCTCCATGGATTCGAAGACTCTGAAGTGGTGAGTCGACAGGCTGAGAGAAAGGGTCTATTTTAAGCTGGGGGACGCCCACTTAAAAGAACTTGGCCTCTTCCTAGTTGGTTGTTGAGGGGTGATGATCTCTGGGGGCTATTGAAAAGGACTGTTGGAAAGTTGGGGCTAAGGAACCTCGGGGGTGCCAGGTTTTGCCACCAGTTCATTGCACGGTTGCTGGGGATTTGGTTAAATGGGCATCTGGGAGGAGGAGCAGTATTTCCTTATTTACTGGGACCATCTTGACTGGCTTCCCAAATCAAGAGACAATATTTTGTAACGGAGAGATCGGTGGTGAAGAATCCCTGAGAAATAGACGGGGACTGAAGGGATTGCATTATTTGGTTGGAGCAAGACTGGTAGTTTTGGTCTCGGAGTCTTCCTCAAGGAGCAGAAGAGAGATGCTGTGGGTAGATGAGCCATTTGGATATGGTCCAGACCTGGAGATTCCAGCGCATTAACAGCTCTCCCCAAACAGCTCCACCTGCTGGCTGGTGAGCCTAATGTATGTACTCGAGTCTAGCCCATTCAGAAGGGTGGCAGGCATTGAGCAGATCGCGCGTGTTCCCATTTGGACATGTTCTACATCCCACCTTTGTGAAGGAAGTGCTTTCTGCCTTTCTAAAGCTGGGAGCAGAAGGGGTACTGTAGTCCATATAAATAGGCAGCCCAGTTGAGGTTCTTTTACACTGTTTTGGGGAAACATCAGTTGTTCCCGAAGTGGCTCCCTTAAGATAATCCCTTTCTGAAAGAGAGAGAGAGAGAGCGAGCTTGAGAAGTAGCTTCGGAAATCCTGGGTGGGAGTGCGCGAGTGATAGATATGGTTAAGAAGAGAGGTTATTTGGGAACAACAATAGGAGGGAGAGAGAGCGAGATACCCAGGGAAGTCTCCACGGATCTGCCAGTTCAGCAGTGTCGATCACCAGGGGAGCCCTCAGGGTTTGGGGTTTCCTGCAGGGGGGCCAGAGTTCTTCTTATCATCTCCAGACCTGGGGCTTCCTGCCTTCTAGGTTGGGGTCAGGGCAGCCACAGTAGGCACATCTGCTTTGCTTTCAGATGTGTGGGTGGGAGCCAGTGGGGGAGGTGGATGATCAGATGGCATGACGGAACTAGGTCGTGGGGGGCTGTGGCATTTCCCAAAGGCTCTGCTTGAGCTGGAGGGATGGGAGAGATGCACTGCGTGTTCAAAGGGTGAGGAGTTCTCTTCTCCCCCACCCTCACCTTCCATTTTTAAGATGTCTTATCAAAATCAAAAACTGTTTCTGAAGATTGTACTGAGTTATTATTTCCCTTCTTCCCCTTGATTATGATCTATCTCAAGAAAAAGAGAGAAAGAGGAGGGGGTCTTTTTCTTTAGATAGAAACTGGGCAGATGATGCAAGGTCAAAAGCCAATTGAGGGTCATCACCTTTTCCTTCTCTATAGGTATCGTGGTTTCTGTCAGATATTTTGGGGTGCAATTATAAATTCTAAGTAACAAGATCATGAATCATGGGAACTATAGTAAAAAAAAAAAAATCTGACAGGCACCATATTATTAGAGAAAAGTATTCCTAAATGCTAATGTCAGGTTTCTAAATTCACAGAAAAGTTGGCATTCTGTTTATTCTCTTTATAAACATGTTGATTGTTTAAGTTTTGTTATTAGATTTATGATTATTGTGCATAGTGTTTATATACCACTCAAATAACATTTAGATTTTTGCTGAGCTTGGTTGTTTTCTTGCAGATGTTTCGTTACCCAAACTTCATAACATCATCCGTGCTAGTGTTACCTAGTTGGCTACGTAGATGTTACCTAGTTTAGGTAATGAAACACCTGCAAGTAAATGCCTGTGGAGATGTTTCAGTCATCCAGGTCCCAAAGGTGATTTTTCAAAAGGCAACTAGATTTTCTTTGTTTTTCCTTGAAGATATTTCACTTCAGAACCGCTGAAGAAGCTTCTTGGATGAGAAGCGAAATGTCTTCAAGGAAAAACAAAGAAAACCCAGTTGCCTTTTGAAAAAAATCACCTTTGGGCCTGCAAGAAAACAACCAAGCTCAGAGAGCACCAGGGACCCCTCATTTCAACCCTGAGCTACAAATATCTCCTTTATTTAGAGTTTCCTTCAAAACCTGAAGGCAGACTATATGATTTTCCTCTACTCCTTTGATCTTCTTGCAGAATCCCAACCTTGCAGAGCAAATTAGGCTGAGAAACAATGACTGGACCCAGAAAACCTTTCGGGCCCTGTGGCTGGATTGGTGGTCCAGTCAGTGGGAGTTTTCAGTAATAGACCCATATTCTTATCTTGCCTTCCATCAATCCTGGTGGCTCTGATGGTTGGGAGTACATAGAGTTAAAACCTGGGCAATCTGGAAGACCCTTCATTTGTGAAGGTTTCTGGATCCACTACACTACCAAAATGTGTACTGTGTATTTGTTTGAGGGGTTAAGCCAGAAACAGGACAAACAGCCCTGATGATAAATTGAATTTGAGTGCCTTGGGTCACAATCACAGCCGTTCCTCCTGTCATTTTGAATTCACCAAGTGTAATGGTAAATTAAATAAAATAGCTGGTACAGGAGCAAAAGATGGTCCAAGTTCATGACTCTGGATATGAATACTTTGAAGATGGTTTCTTGTCTTCCTGTGTTTGTCTCCTCCCGTCCAATTACAATTGCTGGGGGGGGGGGAATACATTAAAAAAGAGCCCAGCCCTGCCTTCTGGGTTTCTATTCCTCATTGTAATCCATAATCCCTCATTTGTAGTATTTGCTTTTAGTATTCTCTGGAGAAAGCAGGTGGTTGGCTGCCATTTGCATTTGCCTTCAAAATAAGGAATCTTCCTTTCATTATATATATATATAATATGAGTGACAGTGAATCTAAGGATTGTCAAGACAGTGGAGATCAGAATAAAGCTCAGCTAAGTGGCAAGATAAAAGGAGAGAGAAAGAGTGTGCATCTCTTTGACAGCCTGCCTTTTCAGCTCTTTGGCCCACATTCAGTGTCTTCTTAGGTTGCTCGTAGCTGCAGCCGTGACAACACAAATGGAACCAGAGATAACCCCTCTCTCCCATTACTACATAGGTATGGCTATTAAGGATTTTAGATAGGGGGCTTTTAAATCTACGGGCACCTCTAGAAGGAGAAAACCTCCTTAATTCTCATTTTGAGCACAGGCTTTCAGGATGCTCAAGAACTATGTTTCCAGAAACAGGGAAAAATGAGCTTCTGACCATGCTCGCTGTGGAGGCCCTGAGAATTATCCCAGCCACCCAACATTATAAGTATGGACTGGAGGCTAAAACATATAAAGAACACTTGCTGGAATTGGGTATGCCTAGTTCAATGAAAAGAAGGGCTAGGGGGAGACATGATAGAAGTGTTCCAATATCTCAGGGGCTGCCACAAAGAAGAGGGGGGTCAACCTATTCTCCAAAGCACCTGAAGGCAGGACAAGAAGCAATGGACGGAAACTAATCAAGGAGAGAAGCAACCTGGAACTAAGGAGAAATTTCCTGACAACTAGTAATCCGTGGAACAACTTGCCTCCAGAAGTTGTGAATGCTCCAACACTGGAAGTTTTTAAGAAGGGATTGAACAACCATTCGTCTGAAATGGTATAGGGCTTCCTGCCTGAGCAAGGGGTTGGACTAGAAGACCTCCACGGTCCCTCCCAACTCTGTTATTCTGTTATGTCAGGACCATGCTGTTAAGTTCCAGTTAAGCTAAATTATTGGCCATGCCTGTACCCAAGAATCTATTCAATTAATGGTCAGTAATAAACTGGAGCTAGATAAGAGTTAATGAAATTCAAGAGGGGCTGGACGTGGACCTCTTGTGAGAATGTAAGGACTTCAGTCTCTACTTTCCTGCTACAGAGCAGATCTAAAGCAGTGGGGCAAGCGCAAAGGACTGGATTTCTGACTGATTTGGTTTTAAAGGATTATTTTCGACTCATCTTCTTTTCCTCTTCTTCCTCTGCTGTGCATGTGAAAAGGAGGCAGGTTATTCCCATTAAGGTTTTGCTTGCAACAAACAAGATCGGGTAAAACTCCAAGAGATGCATTCACACAACATGCTAAGTTTGATTAGCCTTAACCTTGGTTGTTTGTGCATATAACTAAGACGTAGTGTGTTTTAATGCATTGTACCAAGTGGTTTAAGGCATTGTGCAAAGCAGAAAGAAGATGGATTCAGTAAATGCCTTGTGTGAACCTCAGTCTTTTTGAATTTTTTTCACATTCTCCATATGCCCAAGTGACAGAATATCCAGTGGGGAAGAAAAAGATAATTTTGGAAGAAAAAAAAAACACCAGTTCTGGGTCTTCATCACGCTGCATTTGCACAGTGATTGAGCAGACACTTTTGAAAAAAGGAAAAAGCATACCGACAGAGAAGGATGAGGAATCAGAGGAAACAGGGGCACTCTGGTATGCCCTACAGTATTCCAAAATAGGCTTTTATCAAGCCTTTGCAAAACATGGTGGTCAGAAGCATTTTGTTGCTGAAGGGGAGTAGAAAATATTTCCCCGACACAACCAGTTTCTTTGGACCCGAAGCATAAAATGCCCTTTGGGAGGGAATACAAATACAGTATGATCACCAGAATATGTATCCAGTCACTGTACTAAGGTAAACTGCCTATCTTCGTGATACTCGGCTGCCCTGACATATGACAAATTTCCGATCGTCTTGAAATAAACAAATGCAGCTTTGGAGGCTATTAGTTTGGAGTGGAGGAGAGTAGCCTTCTCCCTACCAGCTGTTTCCACGGAGCTCAACATCACTGCAACCCTGAAGGAAGAAAGCTGCTTTTGTGTAAAAGGGAAAGAGAAACAACATCTGTCAAGAGCTTTTTGTTCCGTTCATGTGCATGTAATGGGTGGTTTGCAGCTCACACGGCACTGCTTTTAACTCCCACCCTGGCAAATGGGGTGGCTCTTGCGCTCTTGAAATAGTCTGTAAATGTTTCAGTTTACAGAGCGTTGGGAACAACCTTTGTGAATGACTGTTGTCCGTCCAGGAATCTGAGGTTTGAGGTCGGCTTGGTTTGTGATTGTGACATGTTCGAGAACCAGAAACTAAACACTTGTTTGAAGGTCTCTGTATCGCAAAGACTACTGAGCTAAGGCGGCTGGAACAGAAGAGACAGGGAAGCAGGTTGTAATTTCTTTTGGCTGGAGCTGGCATCCATTCACTTTGCCACTTTTCTGCTTTCTTTTAGTTGAATGGGAAAGGGTGAGCTTACAGCTTTGGTTGCTGCTGGGATAATAAGATTTATTAATCTCAATTTTCAATGTCTCTCATTCCCTCTTTATATACTGGAGTCAGTCTGGTTTTCAGAATATTTCAAGACAGCATTAAGCTTCAAGATGTTTCATACTTTCTGTATATGCTTCCCAGTTCCTACCATTGGGGATCTTCAGCTAACTCCTTCACCCCCTCCCATCTTTTCCTTTTGAACAAATCCTGCATGGATCTCTTTGCCGGTTCTTTAGATGTTAACTGCTATTCTCCCTTGTGCCCCACATTTGAACATAAAACCATTCTTCTTCTCCTCAGACCAGCTTTGAAGCTCCAACCATTGCAAATGTCAAAACAGCACCAGTCATGCACAAGTGGGAAATGCCAGCCTAATAGGGAGTAGAGGAACAGGGAATTGAGCATGCTCAGTTGCTGCAGAATGCCAACTAACTCTTGAGGGAAGGAAAATAGAAAACTCAAGAGGGAATAGCTGGAATCTTGATGTATAGCATGCTGCACCGTCACATTTTGTTGCACTTAGTTTTTGGTTCCCGGTTCCCCTTTACACAAAACTCAGGTACTCAGACTGTGTATATGATGTTCTAACAGTTGCTCAACTTCAGGGGAGTTAAGTTGCTACATTCTGGGTCTAAGACACTTTTCCCACTGAGTACCTTATTGTTGACTCAGCCCTTGCTTTATCAACACAAGGCCTTGCAAGGATAGGGATCATCAGTTCTATTGTGTGTTAGGGTTAGAAGTGTATGGTCTTCATGGCTGAGTAAGGGGAGATGCAATATTTTGAGGCCAATGATGACTGATGATTAGACAACTGCCCTCTTTCCTAAGATGCAAGGAATCTACTAATGACAGCTCACTGAGTACTGTTTGTCTATTCCCCCAAAGGGGAGAGCAGTTTAATAAAGTTTGTACAACATGACTCTACGGGACTAAGTTATTTTCTGAAATGGGGGAGATTTATCAATAAATCCAGGGTAGACAGATTTGAGGCGTTTGTTTGTTTGTTTGTTTGTTTGTTTTGTTTTGTTTTTAGTAGGGCCTTGGATTGCCCAAGCAGAGCAAAAGACAAAATAGTGGCTTGATAAAGCCCACCCTTGCAGAAAAAGTGCTTATGAGTGCATGCTCTGTTCAGCCCTATTTTGACAGGGAAAAGTGCCTTAGGGTTGGCAGGTGCTATGCAGCGATGGATGGATGGATGGATGGATGGATGGATGGATGGATGGATGGATGGACGGACAGACAGATGGACGGACGGACGGACGGACGGACAGTTGGTTGGATGGATGGACGGACGGATGGATGGATGGATGGACTGAAAAGTTTGAGGATGTTCATGCACACACATACCCTCTGCTCCTCAGCAAGCAAGTCCTTTCTTGACACGGAGAAAACTTTCTCAAGGCTTCCCCCATCATGTGCACCATAGGCTGTTTGGTTTCAGATAATATAAATCTATATTGCACTTAGACTTTAATGGGGCATGGTCAAACAAAGAAATGTTTCCTGGTTACACCAAGAAGAAAATATCTCTTTGTCCTGCTTGCACAGCTCTGTGGGATCCTTGCAAAGATCCATTCATTTACTTACAGGAATGGGTCCCTTGTGTAACAGGCTCAAACTAGCAGTATTGCCTCTTATCTACTCTCCAAGCAACATCTTCATTACAGTACTTTTCCACCTAAACCTAGGTTTGATTCTTTTGCAGAGAGAAGCCAGTGTGTGTCATTCACTCAGTCACCACCCTGGCATTGGTGCCTGCCCTTCCAGGATGGCTTGCACTGTTGCTGGGAGCGACTTCCTTCCCCTCCCTTGAGGAAGCTGCCATGCCCACAGTTAAAGGGAGGGGAGAGCAGTGGCTGGCATTCAGTGCTGTACTGAACAGTTTTATGCCAAGTTGGGTGTAGGAAGGGAGGGGTGAGATTATTGCTTCATGGGAGAAAGAAAGAGAGAAAGGGAGAAGGGGAACTTCACCCTTCTTCTTCACTTTCTCTGCTTTATTTCTGTAAGGTGCATGTCTGAAGGCTCACATTTTTGATGCAGTGTCCCATAAATGCATATTTTCAATTCTTGGGGAAAGATAAGATAATCGTCTGGCAGCAACTGTGAGATACTACCAAGAATAAGTACACAGCCTTGCTGCTATTGGTTTGTCCCAGATCTTAATCTGTGAAAACGTAAACGGCAGAAACATAATACAAATGCAAATCTCCTTAATTTATTAAAGCCTCCCCACTCCGTTGTTTAGAAGAGCCATGAAGACCTGGCTGCTCATCCACTTCTTCAACAAGAGAAAGTGAATCTCTTATTTCATTGAGCTTGCCATCTTTTTTTTAAACATTTTTTTTAATGTTTTATTGTAATTTCTTTCTTTGATTGTTGTGAGCCTCTCAGAGTCTTTGAGAGTTGGGCAGCTGATAAATTTAATTATTTATTTATTAATGAACCAAGTCATTCATTATTTATTAATGATCCAGGTCATATAGTGAACCAAGCAGGGGTGATCATATTGTTGCCTGTGGCCCCTCGTACAGTCATCTAATACATAGGTGTCAAATTTGGCAATAGTATGACCAGATATTGGCACGATTATCTTGGTCCCATTTTCCAGGATATGGGGTGGTTTTAAGAAATTGGGAAGAGAGTAGAAGGCCTCCCAGAAACATAGCTTCCATCTGTAACCTCCCTCCCAAATTTTCAGCCACATTTTTCCAATGATGCTAGATGGACTCATGTGGCATTTGATTGAGTGACTGACTGATTGATTGACTTCAAAGTCTTATGTCCTTCTCTCTCACAAGATTTGGGGTGGTTCACAATCCATAAAGCGGTACTTTGAAAACTCAAAAATATCCATCAAAATTATAGTCAAAATGCAATGGCATTAAAATGAAATATAACAAAAGTAACCCAATAGAAAGGTAGCTTCACAAACAGCTACTCAAACAAACCCCTAGTGAAACAAGATCAGTTTCACTACCTTCCTAAAAATCAACCATGTGGGAGCTATTTAGATCTCTTCAAGCAACTCATTATGTAACCAAGGGGTAAGCCTTAAGAAGGACCCTCTGTAAGAACCCAACTCATCGTTTCTCATGGTACTTGAAGCATCCACTCAGGGTTCTGTATATTCTGTTGAGAGAAAATAGGGTTCCAAAAGAATAAAGGGAAACCAAACCACGCAGGGTTGGCACCAGCACTTGAATCATACTTGGGACTCTATCAGCAGTCCATTCAGCACCCTCCAGCAAGAGGGCCACCTTCAACTAACATTTCCAGGCAGTCTTCAAAGGCAGGTGAAAGCCTTAAAGGTGATGAAAGCACAAGTCATTGTTGCTATGGAGCATTCTTGCTCCAAAAAGAGATGGAATTGGTACACCAGCCAAGGCCCTGCAAAGGCTGCTCTGGTCAAAGCCTCCACCTGCTGATCAAGGAGGTAGAGAAGAATCTCCAAGTTGCGACATGCCTCTTTGGAAGGAGTTTGATTCTGTCCAGAGGTAGCAATGGAGTCAAAGTATTTATGCCCCAACAGTACCTCCCTCTTGCTAGAATTCTGTTTTAGCTTGGTCAAGTTTTTATTTGTTCGTTAGATTTAGCTCCCTCTTTTTATATAGCAAGTCAAAGTGACACACACAGTACTCTTCCTCTTTTTCTTCACAACAACACTCTGAGGTAGGATGGGCAAAGACAGTGAGTGACTGGCCTCACACTCTATCCTCCACATATTAAAGGTAATTTTAGATTCCTAGCAGAGGAACTGTTCCTTTGGTTAAATCAGGGGTCGACAACCTTAAACACTCAATTTGGACCCGTTTCCCACAGAAAAGAAAACACCGGGAGCCACAAAACCCTTTTGACATCTAAAATGAAGATAACACTGCATATATCATTTTTTACCTTTATGCTATGTATAAAAAAAAACTATAATGTGTTGCATTTATGAAATAAGTGACCTGCTACAGAGAAAACACATTTTTATTTCTGCATGCAACAAAAACATTTTGAACTCTGAAAAAAAAGATGGGTCGAAAAGCTCAATAAATTACGTGCCGGTGGGTGTCACAGATTGGCGGTTGTGACGCATATTTTGAGTGATGGAGCCACAGCAGAGGGATGAAAGAGCCACATACGGCTCCAGAGCCACAAGGTTGCAGACCCCTGGGTTAAGTCATTGTAGAAAGGAGAACTTCACTATTACAGCACAGAATTTACCACAGCAATGTTTTATTTTGCAGGATCCAATCTGAGTCGTCACCCGGACCAGAGATTTAGTCTTCTGAGTTTTCGGATTCATGCTGGAGCCCATTCTCAGGGAACTTCTCTCTCACCAGAATGTGCATTCCAGTAGAAGTTCCCTGAGGATGGGCTCCAGCATGAATCCGAAAGCTCAGAAGATTAAAACCCCTGATCCCCGTGACCCATCCAGATTGGATCCTGCAGCATTATTCTGGGATACGTATATTTGCCTTCATTCATACTTTATTTTGCCCCAAACAATAAGTCCTCTTTGCAATAGGGTTTTGTTTTAACATTTGCAAATCATATGTTTTCTTTTCTCAACTTCTTTTGAAACTTGGAGTTCCTTACAGAGGCAGAGACCTGGAGTTTTCTAGCAATTTGTGGCTTATTGTTTTTGTCACTCTCTGGTTACTGCAGTCTGGTTGAGTCTGCTGAGACATGGAGTCCTACAATAACTGGAAGGCCCCAAATTCCCTACTTCTTTTTTTTTTTTTTAAGTACATCCATTAAACCAGAATGTATTTCCAAAACAGATGTTCCATTTACAGCCCAGTTCATTATTGAAATAAAGTATATCCTTTAAGATGCTTTCAGTATTTTAAAGTGGCCCTATAAATTATTACTACTACTTTTCAAATGCTTTGAATATTTTAAATATACCGTATGCATTGCTTATTAATGTTGTCAGGTAGAATTTTCGGATGCCAATCATAAGCTTTTTCCTGGTGGCCTCACCGTTGATGTCTGGTATCTCAAATTCTTCTATTGAAAAAGCACTCCTGACTTTCAAGATCAGCAAATGCTCCTTAAATCTGATCTCCCTGATAAGTGGCATTTTTTTAAAAAATCTGTCAAATGGGTCCTTGGCATTTTTGTTGGTTTAACATACACCTACATGGCACATGTCAAAATTTCATTTGTAAATGCCTGCTGACTCCTTTCCTGTAAGAAAGGAAAACTCCACAAAAGAGAGAACACCCCGGGAAGGGCAAAGAAACTGAAGGGTCATGAGAAATGAAGTAGTGTTACATGGATTAATGTGGGACCTGGAGTCTGGGGCTTGGCCAAAGGGTGGGATGAGGGCAAATAGGTTTTGAGGAAGATTTTGTAGGTAGAGAATGCTTTAATAATACCCAAATGCTATAGTGTGGTGGAAAAATTAGCTGTTTGATCACAGGGACATGATTGTTAGCAAATTAATAAAAGCACGGACAGAATTTAGCACTGAGCTTGTCACTAGAGAGCTGATAGCCCGAGTTTGAGACTTGAGCTCCGTGCAACAGAGTGACCCGAGTTCCCATTACTTGCCCCAGCTCCTGTCCACCCCAGCAGTTCGAAAGCAGGAAAATGCAAGTAGATAAATAGGTACCACTTTGGTTGGAAGATAACAGCGTTCTGTGCACCTCGGCATATAGTCATGCTGGCTACACGACCATGGAAGGTTGGCTTCCATGCTGGCTGCCTCGGGTAAGAAACTGAGATAAACACTGTGCCATAAACTTACCTAGTGGATCCTTCAAGTGTTCAAAGGGCTTCATCCAGATTCCTTTAGCAATCCTTTCCATAACAGTCATAGAGGGCAAACCATCATCATCATCATCATCATCATCATCATCATTATTATTATTATTATTATTATTATTATTATTATTATTATTATTATTATTATTATTATTATTATTATTATTATTATTATTATTATTATTATTATTATTATTATTATTATTATTTACTGATTGCAAATCAAAAGGATGGAATGCATGGAAGCCACTGTAGAGTCAGTCTTTGGGACGTGTTGAATTAGGACTTCAGAGTATTTTGGTACTAGCATCTTGTCTGTGTATAGCAGGAGCCTCCTTGGTCCACATCAACACAAAAGGTTGAGCTGCTCTTGTTCTGGCTGAGAAAAACTTCAACCTCTCCATTGTTCTGGGTTACAAAATAGAATAGGAGCAAAGCTGCAGCAATCCAGCAATTACTATACTATTCCAGCGGTTGTATGCAATGCTACACCACAGCATAAATTACAGTGACTTTATATTTCTACCTTTCTCTGTCTTATTTTGCCTTCAGCATTGTTTGTATTGACATCTGAGATAATTGCAGGCTTTCTATTCAAGGCAGCCATGGTGAATGAATGTGGCTGCAAATGGGTGTGATTATAGCCGCCCCACAAACATAACCATATCAGTTGCAACTCGCTGCTTTATTATGGGGTAGGAGTCAGTCTGTTTTCACCCAAGAGCCAATCTGACTCTGAGTAAATGGTCAGGGAGGGGTGAGGAGGTACCTGCAACAAATGGGATAAAATAATCAAGTAGGTAGGGCTGTCTCATTGCAGGCATACCACACGTATGCATTGATCTTCTTGAGTGGAACATATTCATTGGAAGCCAGCATAGGAAAAGCTAGTACAAGTAGCCCTTGACTTATGACCACAACTGAGCCCAACATTTCTGTTGCTAAGCAAGACGTTAAGTTAATTTTTCCCCATTTTATAGTTGTTAAGTGAATCCACAGTTGTTAAGTGAATCACTGCAGTGCAGTTGTTAAATTACTAACACAGTTGTTAAGTGAATCTGGCTTCCCTATTGACTTTGCTTGTCAGAAGGTCGCAAAAGATAACCACGTGATCCAAGCATCTGAATTTTGTTCACATGACCATGGGGATACTACAACGGTTGTGAGTGTGAAAAATGGGCATAAGTCACTTTTTTCAGTGCCATTGTAACTTCAAACGGTCATGAATTGTTGTAACTCAAGGACTACCTGTAGTAAATATATCCCAGAGGAAGGGCCTCCAGTGCTTTCTATACTATAGAAGATGGAATGTTTTTTGACAATAATCTTTAAAGAGGACTGTTTTAAATATACAAAAGTACCTTTTTATATCTGGGAATGAAACTTTTAAGGAATGGCTGCATTCATTCTATATACATTTAACCTTGTTGCTGACTTAACCAGTTTTCTGTGTTCGTACAATATACCAAAACACAAACTAATGAAATAAGCTGGGTTCCCAAAAATGACATTTCCCAAAACTTCTCACAACAAATGAAGCAAATAAGTAAGCTTAATATGTTGTGGAAAAGCACTTGCTGGGGCCTGGCTTGTGCTGGTTAAACATAGAGATTTCAGATTTCAACATTTTAATAGACCACTTTCACCACTTGTTGGTGTTCAAATGAGAAATTGTAACCCCATAACTCCATCCCAGAATATTATAACCTAATCAAAACCTAAATCCTTCATGTATCCAGTAGCCTGTACGATTTGACATTAGGAATTGTGGCACAAATCACAGTGGGGATATAGCTTATAGGTGATTGTTCTAAGACTCTTGGTTCTTGTAGTTAGTAATGCAGATTTGAGACTAATTTCAAGGTGTAAAACATCTCCGTAGCTGAGATCTCCACTCCAGCTGTGTTACTTGATAGTGTAATGGTATGTGGGAATGACTTTGGGTGATAGGGGAGAGAGGCACAAATTGGACAACCAGGTGTGAAAAAAAAGAGAATGAGGGACGGTATGGGAAACATTTCAGAAGGGACTCTCCCTAGTTTTCCAGAGAGTAAAAGGAAAAAAGGGAAGAAATACCTTTAGTCTTGCAATATTCTGCTGATGTAACCTTACAATAAAGACAGAGCTAGCGCTTCTGGTTGTTCTTGCCTGGACTAACTCACTGGGCTAACAGGTAGAGAGCCCAAACAGCCAGTATGAATTCTAATCTCCAGTCCCCAAAATAGCAATAGCAATAGCACTTAGACTTATATACTGCTTCACAGTGCTTTTTTTACAGTCCTCTCTAAGTGGTCTACAGAGTCGGCATATTGCCTCCAACAATCTGGCTCCTCATTTTGCTGACCTCAGAAGGATGGAAAGCTGAGTCAACTTTGAGCCGGTCAGGATCGAACTCCTGGTAGTCAACAGAATTAACCTGCAATACTGCATTCTATCCACTGCGCCACCATGGCTCCTAATATATAAATAATCTGTGGTTGTGTACACACACATATATATATATTCCTTGCATTTGCCTCAGGGCTCTGCTGATTCCTACACTAGCCGCCCATCGTTGGATTCCGACGTGTCGCTAGAGGAGGAACGTGAAGGGGTGAAGCGCGAAGTGGAGAACCAGGCCCAGCAGCAGCTTGAAAAAGCCAAGGTAATGGATGGGGTGGGTAAAATCTTGTTTTTTCTCAGGGTAGATAGAGGGTTACATCAGGTGAGAATGATTGCCCCTGTAACAGTCCAGGTTAGTATACTGCAGTCTACAGTAATTTTTTTTTATTGTTCAGTTGCTCTGCTTCAATTATGGAATTCCCCAGCTGGTTAGAACACTTGTCATCTTTCTCTGTTTTCCCACTCTTTCTGCCTTATTTTTCCTTTAAGCCACAGAGGATCAGCTAAACAGAGGAAGTTGTAACAGCTACACAGTAGAATGTTATTGGCAATGCGAGAAGCTGCTGTTTGGAAGCATAGATTAATTCCTGGTAGCCCTAATGAATCTGAATTACAATTTGATTAAAAGAAAAATATCATAAGCAGTAGACTGTGAGATCATGTGACAACTATGAAGAGAAGCTGCAGGATTGCAGAAAAAGGCAGCATCTTTAAAGAGTATGCAGGTATGCAGTATATTCATACTCATTTTTGGAATAAAATCTGAATTACTGCAGAGAGCTGACGAGGAGCGGAAAAAAAGCAACTGCTAATACTGATCTCTTTAAAGTTACTTATGTAGCCAAAAAAAGGCACCATCCTTGTCCAAAAGTTGGTATCATCAGGTTTGAGAGAACTCTTTAAGATTTTCAAAAGTACAAACTGTCTTGTGGAGAGGCAGCATTATGACTATAACTAAAATGTCAGATTGCAGATTACAGTATAGACCAGGGTTCTGCAACCCGCGGCTCTGGAGCCACATGTGGCTTTTTCATCCCTCTGCTGCGGCTCCCTGTCACTCAAAATATGCGTCACAATTGCCAATGTGCGATACCCGCCGGCACACGATTTATTGAGGTTTTCGACCTCATCTTTTTTTTCGGAGTTCAAAATGTTTTTGTTGCATGCAGAAATAAAAATTTGTTTTCTCTGTAGCAGTTCATTGATTTCATAAATGCAACACACTATAGTTTTTTATACATAGCATAAAGGTAAAAAATAATAATATATGCAGTGCTATCTTCATTTTAGATGTCAAAAGGGTTTTGTGGCTCCTGGTGTTTTCTTTTCTGTGGGAGACGAGTCCAAATGGCTCTTTGCCGACCCCTGGTATAGACTCATAGTCCACATCCCCATGAGTGAGAGAAGGTTCTTTGTCTCTCATACACAACCCAGCCCTTCCTTTTGCTAAGTACTATATAGAACAGTGGTTCTCAACCTTTCTAATGCCGCGACCCCCCGTGACCCGCCGCCGCAACCCCCTTCCCGCATGGGATGAGGTGACAAAGGGGGCGTGGCACCAGGGGCGAAATGCTCCAGGTTCGGGCTTGCCTGCGGGTCGCCGGACAGCTGATAGCGTGGAAGCGGGAGACTTCGTCCGGACACCGCCATTTGGGTGCTTTTACCCTCGTGTGCGGCGACCCCTGTGAAATGGTCGTTCGACCCCCAAAGGGGTCGCGACCCACAGGTTGAGAACCGCTGATATAGAAGGTGGTTTGATCTTTTTAAAACATGGGAGAAAATGTCGAGGGAAAGAGGCTGGCTGGGTAAGACACAAGGTTTCCATCTCCTGCAATTTGTAATGAATATTTGGAAACACAGGTCCATTTGCTTCAGTTGTATAGAAATATATAAATGTATAGCCAAATAATAGCTTATTATTTTTTATTATTATTATTATTATTATTATTATTATTATTATTATTATTATTATTATTATTATTATTATTATTTCCATTTCTCTTTAGTATGTTGTGCTAGGTCTTATTTTCTTTCATTTGGTGCACCAGTTGTGGAATTTCAGCTTCTTTCGTATTTCAAGCTATGTACATGAACATATTTTTTCTTTAAAATATTCTTGAGGTTTGTAGTAATAATTATAAATCTTATCATGGGGGGCTGTTGCATGATTTTTAGATGGAGAGTTCTTCATATGTGATAGGCCAGTGTCAACCTGTGCTCGAATGTTTCCATTTTCATTTGAATGCTTCTTTAACTACTTTGCAAGTATTACTGAGATCTGGGCAGTTCTGTATTTATGTTCCCTTATATGGAAGGTTTGCATTTTGGTACTTAAAGTTTGGGTTGGTTTTTAAAAAAAAAAAAAAAAAATCTTGAAATAAAGTTTCATTTTGTTTATCTCCAGTGAGCTTTGTCCACCTTTCAGGACGCAGTTGAAGGGAGGGGGAAAGACGGGCTGAATTGTCTAGTCATCGTGCCTATACGCCACATGGCCAGGAGATGGCACTATGGAAATTATTTCAACATTTTGCCTTTTTAATTATTAGAAAGGCATCAGAGAATGTGAAAACTCCATTTCTAATGCCTGCTGGGTTTAGGGATTGTAAATACTAGGTGAAGCGCCCTCTGCGACAGCTGAGATACAAGAGCTACAAAGAGTGACAAAACTGGAGGTGGGAGCAAGGTGTGAAGAACCAGGGAGAAGAATTTTGGAACCTCAAGCTTTCTTCCCTGCAGGCCTCAGCATTTACTAGAAGGGAGAAATACTAAGAAGGAAAAGCTTTCCTTTTTCTATTCAGGTTTCCATCGATCCATTCCATCTCCTCTCCCCACTTTTACTTTCCCCCCATCAATAGTCAGCCAGCATTCCATATGCCGTGCCTTGTTTGTTTGCTTGTTTGCAATGGAAAGGATTGGCATAAAGCAGTTTAAAGCATGGTCTGGGAACATGCTCCTCCAGGAGAGAAATAGATGGACAACCCAGAAACTATCCTACCACACTTTAGGGGTATATTAGAAAAAAAATATATAATCCATGTACCCATCTCATTCAAGAAAGGCAGTGGAAACTGAAGAAGAAGAAGAAGAAGAAGAAGAAGTCCTATGCTTAGGCCCCTGTGACATAAAAGTGAATCCTGCTTAGATGTAGCAGTGTTGTGCCAAAAGGATCAACAAAGGCTGAGTAGTGTCTTCCTTTGAAGCCATGGTCCAGCTTTCTTGTTCGTGAATCCCTATAATTCAGGGGTGTCAAACTCAAGGCCCGGGGGCCAGATCCGGCCCGCGGGGCTGCCCTGGAAACAGCGAAGGACCGGCCCGCAGTGCCTCTGCCAGTGAAAACGGAGCTCTGTTTTCACTGGCAGAGGGTTGCAGGAGCCAGTCGCAGCCAAAAACGGAGCTTGCGAGGGCTGCCCGCGGCCCTCCCGAACTCCATTGTTGCTGGCAGAGGGTTGCAGGAGGCCGTCAAAGCGGAAAACAGAGCTTGGGAGCCCGTTTTCACTGGCAGAGCGCTCGGGCTGCCACAGGCACCCCCGATATGAGTGATGTCGAGCTGGCCACGCCCCCCCCCAGCCCCAGCCCCCCCCCCGAGGCCAAACACAACCCTGATGCGGCCCTCAATGAAATTGAATTTGACACCCCTGCTATAACTGTTCTTGGGTGTTCTTTGAGCCAATCAAGGTGACAGAAATAGGAGAAAGAGGAGGACAGACATTTTATCTAAGGTGTTATTTTAGATTGGGACTGACCTGGCACCGATAATTCATCTTTGATTTCTTCTGCTCCTCAGAACAAACCAGTTGCATTTGCTGTCCGTACTAATGTCAGCTACTGTGGCGCATTGGATGAAGAATGTCCTGTGCAGGGATCTGCCATCAACTTTGAAGCCAAAGACTTCTTGCATATTAAAGAGGTGGGGCATTAGATGAGCAGAAGCAACTTGCACTTGGATTTGTGAGGGAAGACATTGCATTGCTGCTGCTAGGGGTTGAGGTGGAAAGGGGATGGTTTACAGGTAGTCCTCGACTTATGACCACAATTCAGACCAGAACTTCTGTTCTAAGCAAGGCAGTTGTTAAGTGAGTCACACACCTGATTTTACAACTGTTTTTGCCATAGTGGTTAAGCAAATCACTGCAGTTGTTAAGTGAATCACTGCAGTTGTTCAGCAAGTCTGGCTTCCCCCATTGACTTTGCTTGTCAGAAGCCAGCTGGGAAGGTTGGAAATAGTGAACACATAATTCTGGGATGCTGCAACTGTTGTAAATACATGCTGATGCCAAGCACCTGTGTTTTAATCATGTGACTATGGGGATGCTGTAAGTGCAAGGACTAGTTGCTAATCCCTTTTTTTCAAGGCCATTGTAACTTTGAATGGTCACTAAATGAATTGTTGTAAGTTGAGGACTATCTGTACAGTGGTGAGTTTAGACCAGTGTTTCTGAACCTTGGCAGCTTTAAGAAAGTTGCTTCTCAAAAAATGTTCTCAAACTTCCCATATAGAAATGGAGTTTAGTTTTTCAAAATGAAATGGGCATTTGGATAGGAGACTACCAGAAAATCCCAAGGCTCCAAGCAAAAGTGTCCGCAGGATCTCAAACTTTCACCAGAAGGACGAAAGCTGCATCATGCTGTTGTGATGCAAGCACAACCCATTTCACACGGGGGTGTGATGTATCGATACATCATGTACATAAGAGATGGAGCTTATGTTGTGACATTGCAAACTGCTTTCCGCATTCTCCTCCGCATGCCAATCTTCCCTGTGGATGTCTATGAGTACAGGTTAGGTAGGGAGATTATACAACCCAGAAATAGACAAAGTTGAAGTACTTGTATATTATTGCCAAGAAAACAACATAGATGTATTGATGGAGATTCCAGGAGTTGACTCACTTTATTTTTGAATAGCCTGGAACTTTTTTTTCTCAACCTTGGCAGCCTTTGAGATGTGTGGCCTTCAACTCCTAGAATTTTCCAGCCAGAAAGCTGGGGTGGATTCCATAAGCAAGCTGGCTGGAGAATTCTGAGAGTTGAAGTCCAGATATCTTAAAGTGCCAAGGTTGAGAAATACCGGCCTAGAAAGTATGGATTGGGTTGCAATATGTAACACGTTAACTGATTTCAAAATCTTAATTAAAGTGCAGGTAATCCTTGATTTACAACTGTTGGAGTGATGATGGCCTCGCAAAGGGTACTTTATAGCCTGTAAGGCATTTCTGGCTGTCATAAAATGTCACACACACACACACACACACACACACACACACACACACACACACACATGTATTTTGGGTGCTTGGCAACTGTTTTACATTTATGACCTGTTGCAGCACCCCACAGTCACGTAACTGCAATTTGCAATATTTTTTTGTCAGTTTCTGGAAATTCTGGTCCCAATTGTGGTTGTAAATCAAGGATTACCTATATTATAAATGTGAACCTATTTATTTCTGTAATTTATGTGCTGCTCAGTTTTAAAAAGGCTTCCATTTGATTGCAATAATAATAGGAAAAGAATAAAAGAAGATATAATAATAACCCCACTCCAATAACAGCAATACACCTTCCATTCCATTATCATACCAGGAAGAAGATCAGTTCTTACTATTAACTTTGCAAAGATTTTCTGGAAAAGACAAGTCACAGTGGCTTTTCTTGATCTCCAACAGGGTTGGGGCTGACTGCTTCAAAGATATTATCTTGTTAAACAATTATCTGTTTAACTGGATATTTCACCAGTGGTGAAATCCAATTTTTTTACTACCGGTTTTGTGGGCGTGGCTTGGTGGGCGGGGTGTGGCTTGGTGGGCGTGGCAGGGGAAGGATACTGCAAAATCTCCATTCCCACACCGCTCTGGGGCCAGCCAGAGGTGGTATTTGCCGGTTCTCCGAACTACCCAAAATTTCCGCTTCCGGTTCTCCAGAACCTGTCAGAACCTGCTGGATTTCACCCCTGTATTTCACCAAACCCAATACAGGTTGAGTAAGAGAAAGAGGAAAAAGTAGTTATTCAGGAAAGGGAAGTGGGGGAAAGAATAGAAATAAAAGTCAGGCTTTTAAGAGCCCTAAAAATGTAGATAGGGTATAGTTTAATTTAGGCCTAGCATCTCATTCCTTGGTTGCTGTATCCAGAAGATCAACTGTTTAAACAATTTTTATTCCAGGGATGTAGCTTTCCAGTATTGGAGGAACAGATGTTTAGCTATAATGGCTACCCACCAAATGCTATGTTTAATGTATTAGTACTCATACTAAAAATATATAATTAGAAAAAAAAGCACCTTCGAAGTTCTGCTCTCATCCGAATAGCTTAAGAAGACGAGAGAGAGAGAGAGAGAGAGACAGAGACAGAGAGAGAGAGAGAGAGAGAGAGAGAGAGAGGGAGGGGGAGAGAGACAGACCCTATCCTCTTTTTTTCTTTAACAGAAAGGTTGAGTTCACTATCTGGCTTGCACATGACTTTCTTAGCCAAGCCAAGGGTTCACACATCACGCTAAACCTTAAACCATGCTCTGTAAACCACAAAGGCCCAAACAAAATAAATCACATTATCATTGTGTGTGATGCATGACTTTAGCCCAGTGTTTCCCAACCTTGGCAATTTATTATTTCTTAATTAAACAAATTTATATTGCAGACCAACTCACATATAGATGGCTCTGGCTGGCTTACATTTAATTTTTTAAAAATCTATTGTATAATAAAACCATTAAAAAAACCACTCCCCCACTCCCCATGGCAACCACAATACAATCAGATTAACCACTTGATCAGCTGTCCCAAAGGTGCTTTTTCAGGAGGCAACTGGACTTTCTTGTTTTTTCTTTTGAAGATGTTTCGCTTCCCATCCAAGAAGCTTCTTCAGCTCTGACAGGATAGTAGGGAATGGAAGGATTTATATTCCTTGCAGACAGCTGGTAATTTGCATCCTTTTAGAGGGTCCTTGACTACAGGAACCAGGAGCAGTACTTAGGTGACCCTGAAGACACAGATAAACCTCCAAATGCTTCAATTACCAGCTGTCTGCAAGGAATATAAATCTTTCCATTCCCCACTATCCTGTCAGAGCTGAAGAAGCTTCTTGGATGAGAAGTGAAACGTCTTCAAAAGAAAAAAGAAGAAGAAAGACCAGTTGCCTCCTGAAAAAGCACCTTTGGGACAACCATGACCTGGATGACTGAGAATCTCTACAGAGATTTGATCAGCTCCGTTTCCATTTGTAGTCGTTAGGCCTGCTGACAAAGCCATGTCTTTAGGGCCTTTCAGTAAAACAGCAGGGATGGGGGCCAACTGCACCTGAGGGACAATGAAGTTCCATAGAGAAGGGGCCACCACCAAGAAGACCCTTTTTTGTGGTCCCACCAGATCGCAATCCCTAATCAATGCGACCCACAACATGCCCTGCCTTCCTGCCCTGGTGGGAAGAGGTAATGGGGAGAGGTGTTGCTTCAAATAACCTGTCCTCAAGCCAGGTTATAAGAGCTGTGGTGGTGCAGTGGTTAGAATGCAGCATTGCAGGCCAACTCAGCCCACAACCACTAGTTCAATCCTGACCTGCTCAAGGTTGACTCAGCCTTCCATCCTTCCAAGGTCGGTAAAATGAGGACCCCAATTGTTGGGGGCAATATGCTGACTCCATAAACCACCCAGAGAGTGCTATGAAGCACTATGGGGAGGTATATAAGTCTAAGTGCTATTGCAGTGGTCTTCAAACGTGGCAGCTTTAAGACTTGTGGACTTCAACTCCCAGAATTCTCCAGCCAGCATAGCTGGCTGGAGAATTCTGGGAGTTGAAGTTCACAAGTCTTAAAGTTGCCAAGTTTGGGGACTCCTGTGCTATTGCTATTTAAAGGTGATAACCAGCAACTTTAATTATACCTAAAATTTTACATACAATGCCTGGGGGGGGGGCCTTCAACCCCTAGAATTCTCTACAATGGTTGCATTGTTAAGCCCACACATTTGGAAGCTATCAAGTGTTAAAAACATTAGCTTATATGCGTAAAGGTGAAGTGGAGATTAAGTTGGAGATCAAGCTTATGGCTTTTCCTGTGATATTCCCTTCAGAAATACAGCAATGACTGGTGGATCGGGCGGCTAGTGAAGGAGGGGGGAGACATCGCCTTCATCCCCAGCCCACAGAAGCTGGAGGCCATACGGCTGAAACAGGAGCAGAAAGCCAGGTGAGATGGGACAAGCATATAGAGCGTTTAATTCTGGCAACAGAAGGAGATATAAAAAGCGTCTCTGGCCATAAATTTGGGAGAAGATCATGTGCCTTACCACACTGAAGCTCTTGGCTAACTAAACTCAGCCTCCAATGTATAGAAGTCTTATGTGTGTGCAAATATTTAGATTACTTTGATGCTTCTTTTAAGGGCAACATCAATGGAAAATAATTTGGAAGGTCAAGAGTCATGTCAATATTTATTAATAAAATTGAACCTTGGGGAGGGGATGTGTGTCATATGCAGTAGATGGATTCTGAATCTGTAAACACACAACGCCACTTTTTAAATCCTAGGGTCTTACCATGTATTTGCTTTCCTCTCCTACCACTAGGCAATCTGGGAATCCTGCTGCCAGCAACAGGCGATCGCCTCCCCCATCATTAGGTAAAGACATGAGTAGAACTAACTTTTACATATTTCTGCTGATTTTTATTTTTATTTTTTTTTTCATTTTTTTTTAACTTGAGAAAAGGTGTGTGTCGAATCACACTGCATATCATTATTTTGAAAAATCCCAACTGGTCAGAGTTGGAACTGATCCACCTTGCGTGTTTCACCTGTGCATTGGAAATGGGGAGGGGTTGATGAAAAAAGGGGGAACAGCTACTAAAGGAAGGAGGGTTCACCAGATGTGAGATGAATGTTGTCTGGATTCTCAGAAAGAAATGTGTGGTGTGAAGTTGGTAACACCTTTTAGGACTAAGGCAGATGCTAAATGAAATCTTCAGTAACTAAGAGCCTTTCCCCATAATTAGCCAAATAAAAAAATGGTAGCAGCTAATTTAAATAGTGCAGAAAATGGGATATCTTAGTCATTAGATTTTGCTTACCTTGGCTTGTCTCAGATATAACATTTTCAGTGAAGTTCTAAGCGCAAACAATGACTTCCAATTTTGTAACTTAAATACAGATAGTCCTCGATTTACAATAGTTCATTTAGTGACCGTTCAAAGTTACAATGGCATTGAAAAAAGAGACTTATGACCATTTTCCACGCTTATGATCATTGTAGCATTTCTATGGTCACATGATCGAAGTTCAGATGCTTGGCAACTGACTCATATTTATGATGGTTGCAGTTTCCCGGGGTCACCTTTTGCAAACTTCTGACAAGCAAAGTCAATGGGGATGTCAGATTCACTTAACAACCCTGTTACTAATTTAAAAAACCTGCAGTGATTCACTTAACAACCGTGGCAAGAAAAGTCGTGAAATGGGGCAAAACTCGCTTAACAAATGTCTCGCTTAACAACAGAAATTTGGGGCTCCATTGTGGTTGTAAGGCAAGGACTACCTGTAGGTGTGTGTACATGTCCTGCTGCATTTGGGAAATAATGTCAAGTATTTTCTGGGAGAAGCTTCCTTGTCCTGTTGCAATTCCAGCAGATCAGATCTCCATCCCTGCAGAACTCCAGTCCTTCACATAGTTTTTCTCTTGCTAGTTCATGACTGTTGACAACCCCGTATCTTTTTTTCTCTTCCAACAAGCCAAGCAGAAGCAAAAGCAGGTAAGGCCTTAACACTGGGATTCCTTTCTTGGATGCTACTCCCTTTCTCCTCCAGACCAGGGGTAAAATCCAGCAGGTTCTGACAGGTTCTGGAGAACCGGTAGCGGAAAGTTTGAGTAGTTCGGAGAACCGGCAAATACCACCTCTGGCTGGCCCCAGAGTGGGGTGGGAATGGAGATTTTGCAATATTCTTCCCCCAGGAGTGGGGAGGGAATGGGAATTTTGCAGTATCCTTCCCCTGCCATGTCCACCAAGCCACGCCCACCAAGCCACGCCCACCAAGCCACGCCCGCCATGCCACGCCCACCAAGCCACGCCCACAGAACCGGTAGTAAAAAAAAATTGAATTTCACCACTGCTCCAGACAGTTCCCAAGAAAAAGGCAGGATGAATTCTGAGGCTGTCTTGTCTAACTTCATATTTGAGCAGGTTGGATGCTGGGGCAAATCTGAGAGCCGAGCTTCCTGAGGAGTCAAAATAACTCCTGTTCAGGAATGGTGGAGTTTCCCCTGTATCACAGGACTTTCAAAAGGCAGAGTGGGGCTGGAGTCTATTCGTCTTACAGAGAACCTGAAGCCTCCCAAACTGGGGTGTGATATTGTAGCAAAAGCAAAACAAAATGGATCCTGGGGGAGGTGGGGGTGATCCTGATGTTTGGGTCATATGTGTAAAGTATTTGGTGAAATGTGAGGCTTGGAGAAACCCCTCTCTGCCTTTACCACTTCCCCTTTTTCTCCTTACGATTAGCAGCAGATTTTTAGCTGCAGGATAGGGGGGAAGCCACTTCCTGTGACACACTGTCCTTTTTATAGACAGAGCACATCCCTCCATATGATGTGGTTCCTTCCATGCGGCCAGTGGTGCTGGTGGGGCCCTCACTGAAAGGATACGAGGTATGGGGATGGGCAAGGGGATGGAATTCACTCCTATATTCTCTCCTAAACCCACACCAGATATGCTAGTACTGACTGTGGTTGTCAGCTAACTAGTGTCTTTGCTCACCTCCCAACTCACCTGTTGTTCTCTTTCCTCCAGGTGACAGACATGATGCAGAAAGCCCTTTTTGATTTCTTGAAGCACAGATTTGATGGCAGGTGAGGCATTAAAAAAAACCACCTTTCTCTCCCTCCTCTCCAACCTCCCTCCCACCATCTCCTAAGGCAGAGGTGGGGAACTATGGCCCCTTTCTGACCTGTGGACTTCAGCTCCCATGCTGGCTCAGGAATTCTAGGAGTTGAAGTCCACAAGTCTCCAAGAAAGGGCCATCATTCCCCACCCCTGTCCTAAGGGCATTTAGCAGAGCCATCCTATCTTTCAGAATCTCCATCACGCGTGTTACAGCAGACCTATCCCTGGCCAAGCGCTCGGTGCTCAACAATCCTGGGAAACGGGCCATCATTGAGCGATCTACAACCCGGTCTAGTATCGGTGAGTCCTAAATAATTGGGGTCAGTCTAGCCCCTGATTCATTTCCAGAAGAACCTCAGTTTGGAGAGTGTCTCTGCCACCTAGAAGCTCTCATCTTCAGGCTTGATATCTTCAGGGATCGACACAATCTTTTTAAAATTGTGCTTACTATTGCTTTATAAACACTGTACAGAGATTTTTGAACCTGGAGTCAGCAGTGAAATAGATCTGGAAAATTTTATCTTATAAAAAATATAGGCAAGCAACATTCTTCTTTTCTAAATTATTTTCGGGTTCAGCTTCAGAGTTTTATAATCCACCTGAGACCTTATTAAAGAAATTCCAAACTGAAGCAGTTCAAAAGTGGCAACGTGTTTATGAAAAATTAGCAATAGTACAGAAGTAGTTTTATAAGCATCACACCTTGAAAGGCAAGGGAAATCCCTCTTTCCCATTTTTATTGTTGCTGCAACTATTTCATTGGTTAGTTGTGTGGAACCAGGGTAACACTTTCAAATCTCCTGGGCAGAGATCTGTCCTTCTCTTCTTCTCCTTTGGTATATCTCTTGTTGCTCAGGCAACTATTCCTAAAACGATATTTCCCATCTCATTCTTGTCATTTCAGCACAGGCATTTATGCAATTGAATGCTTTATACAAACCATTTTCCCTAGGTTTCAGGAAAGGCATGGAGGAACCATTTCATATCGACTGTAATGTAAAGTGTGTTTATTGGAGTTTAAAGGCACATAGCCCAAAATAGGCATGAGTGGGAGGAAAGGGGGGTATTGCTAAGTGAGTATAAATAGAGGAAGAGGAGGGAGGGAAGATTCAGGGGCAAGGCCAATACTAAAATATTGTAATTTGAATCATCAGTAGGGGTTTAAGGACCAAATGACATTATAACACCTAATCTTAAACAATGAGTCATGCATTTAACACTGCTGTTGTGGGGAATGACAATGTCATTTCAGCTTTTGAATTGTGCAAATTGTGCAAATTTTTCCCACTCTGCTACCATCCCAAATAAAAATAATCTCAAAGCTGCCTCTATTGAAGATTCATGAAAACCTACCAGTTCAGCAAGAATTGTTAGTTATTGTCAAGAGCCCTCATGTAAATATTAGCATGTGCTAGCCATTAATATTTTTAGC
>QLTV01003097.1:3533853-3581834 GCA_003457575.1 Thermophis baileyi
ATATATACACACACACACACACACACACACACACACACATACATACATACATGCATACATACATACATACATACATACATACATACCGTACATACTGTGGAGTCCCTTCTCTGTGTGAGGCACCCTGTTGATGGTATTTTTGCAAAATACAGGAGCTGCAAGTAATTAATATAGCATTGCATTTGTTATGATGAAAACAAGAGGATGAGGCCCATGCTAATACATAGCAAGCAAAATATAAGTGAAGTAGTGTTACAACCTGGGGCACTGCAGTTGAGGGTTCAAATTGCTGCAGTGTTTTTGTAATTCTAAAGTCTGTTTGTCCTCTCTTGGCATGGTGATCTGTGCAGAAATTAAGTTTAAAATTGGCAATAATTCATTTTTAAAATTTTATGCATTTGCACATCGGAAATAGCTTTTAGCTTTTGAAGCACGTGACCTTAGAAATGCATCCAAAAGAACTACTTTAAAAGCAATCTGTGGGCAAAGTGGAAGATTGATGGAAAGCCTGTCTGGAGGATAAATGGGAATATATACCACAGCCCTGGTGAATGACTCATATGTCATAGTAAGGGAATAAAATATTTGTAGACACTAATACCTTTTTAAAAATGCAGCTACTACCCCAGATTAAGGCAAGTTACAGTACTAGTATTATTGTTTATTAAATGTATGTGTGATCTAAAAACTCCTGCAATTTTTCCATTCTTCATGGAATCAAACAATCTGTTCTAATATTTCTTGCTGATATCCATGAAGTTACAAATGTGGGTATGAGCAGCCCATAGACCTATAGGCCAAATGCAGCTCTTTTGAGGGCGCACTTAAACTGCAAAATTATATTAGTGGGATTTTTAGCTTAAGTTTGAAAAAGAAGAAGAGATGAATAGGCTTATAATCGCTTTCCCCTCCTCTTTCTGATGGCCTCACTGCTATATCTTCTGTAGCTCTTCCAAACCAGGGAAAAAAGTATGCAAACTTTTAGTTACAAAACGGTTATCCTTCCCCAACATATGGGCATGGATTTCCACTGGATGAAGTAGAAGGCTGTGACATGGCTACGAGTGAGAAAAGTTGGAAAATTGTAAAGATTTTACTTTCATTTGACATTGTGTAGCAAACATGGATCAGATAACCTCACCTGATCTCTCTTAAGCAGCTGTCTAATCATTCTCCTTGAATATACTTGCTAGCTCAAATTTCTCAATTTTTTGCTGTAGTCAACACATTGTATTTATATTCCTTTTATGTTCTATCAATGCAGACTGTAGTATTTCGAAAGCACTTTCTATGCATTTCCCCAAGCATTGACTCAAGAACAGTGATCCTCCCAAATTCCATCAACAATGCCGTCTATGCATGCTTATTCAAAAATAAGTCCTACTGAGTATTTTTCGCACTATAAGACGCATCTGACCATAAGACGCACCTAGGTTTAGAAGAGGAAAACAAGAAAAAAATATATGAATATGGAGCGTCGAATATGGAGCAGCAATGTATGAGGGCCGGAGGCAGAGCCTGAGAGGACCGCAGATATATGTGTGTGAACTTCCCCTTGCCTGCTTTCTGGGGATGGGAAATGGCTTTTCCTGTTGACCAATAAAGAAAAGGGGGAAAAAATACTGGTATTCAGGGGTGGGTTCCAACTTACCTCGCTGCCGGTTCGCTCCCTCCCGCGCTGCGTGGGTGCGCCTCATGGGCGCACGCATGCGCAGTAATGAAAAATCCAAAAAAATAAATTAAAAAAGCCAAAAACAAGATGGCGACTGCATGCACAGTGCCGGAACTTGGCTTCTGCGCATGCTCAGAAGGAAAAAAAATAAAATAAAAAAAAATTAAAAAAAAATAATTCAAAAATAATTCAAAAATAATTTTTAAAAAAAGATGGCGGCACCCATGGACCGGCACCGACCAAACCGGATCGGTGACATCATTGTGACATCACCAGCAGGTTGCTACCGGTTCGGGAGAACTGGTCCGAACTGCGTGGAACCCACCCCTGCTGGTATTCCATCCAATGCCCCATCTCCTCAGTTCGTTCCCCCCCCCCCTCCTGTGAGGAGAAAATGCAGGGAAACAGCAAAGCCATTTTTCCAAGCATTCTTGAAAGGGGGCAGAAGGAGAAACCACGATTCCTTTCAGATGAATGGAGGCAAATCTCAGGAGACAGAATGAAAAAGAGAAAAAGGAAGAAACTTTCTTTTCTTCGGAGCTCAGGAGGAGATACTGCAAAACTTTTCTCAAAGCATTTCCCCTGGAGAAAGAGGCAAACAAGTTCAGCCTGCGAAGCGCCCCCACCCCCATCCCAGAAGCCCTATGGAGATGCAGTGGGTTGGCACCAGGATCTCCGATTGGCACTTCCTCAGTGTATGGAAATGGCTCAAGATAAAATTAAACTCATTGATCAGTTGTGAACTATTTTAGGAAAGCATCAATTCTATAACTAAATTCAGCTCTCTGAATAAAATATATGTTTGTTGTAATGTCCTTAATTTCACTTGGGCTAGTTCTCAAGAATCGGAGAGGGCAAAACCTCGGCTGTCACTTGAAATAAGAGCCGAGGTGGCACAGTGGTTAGAGTGCAGTACTGCAGGCTACTTCAGCTGACTGTTCAGCAGTTCAGCGGTTCAAATCTCACCGGCTCAAGGTTGACTCAGCCTTCCATCCTTCTGAGGTGGGTAAAATGAGGACCCAGATTGTTGGGGGCAATATGCTGACTCTGTGAACCGCTTAGAGAGTGCTGTAAAGCACTGTAAAGCGGTATATAAGTCTAAGTGCTATTGCTATTGCTAAATGGCTTTCATTTCTTGAGCTTTTCTCCCGAAAGTTAACTCAATTTGCTGCTTAAATCTTCCTTCTGATTGAGAAAGAGGAGGCAAATCAAGACATCATTGTTACCTTCCCTGAAAGTGACTTCTGCTGACTCTTTGCCCAAAAGTTCTTCTGTGGAACCACCTCCAGAAGACTTCCTTCTGGGGTAACTCTTGCAGCTTTTACTCTGGGAGATCACAGTTAGTTTTCAGCCTTTTCCCTATACTTCATTAAATACTATCTCTGCAGACATGCTACTCCATGTGTAAACCCAGAATGGCTCTTTTAAAACAGGTAGTCCTTGACCTACGACCACAATTGAGCCCAAAAGCTAAGCAAGACAATTTTTAAATGAGTTTTATTTTACGACCTTTCTTGTCCGAGTTGATAAGTGAGTTCTGCGCTGACACGTTTGTAACATAATTGTTGAGTGAATTTGGCTTCCCCGTTGACTTTGCTTGTCAGAAGGTTGCAAAAAGTGGTTATGTGACTCCAGGGACACTGCAGTTGTCATAAATACATGCCAGTTGCCAAGTGTCTGGATTTTGATCACGTGATCATGGGGATGCTGCAGTGGTCATTAGTGTGGAAAATGGTCATACGTCACTTTTTTCAGCGCCGTTGTAACTTCGAACGGTTACTAAATGAATGGTTGTAAGTCATATAAGTGCTACCTGTACTGTTCTTGATAGGCTCCTTCTCCACGAAGGGACATGAAAACTGGATTTGTTAAACATGAATTATTGAACAAATAAATTATTCAATAGATAAAATTCATTCAATGCACTAAGCCAAGGGTGGGGAAAGATGGCTCTTTTATGACTTGTGGACTTCAATTCCCAGAATTCCTGAGCCAATTATGCTAGCTCAGGAATTCTGGGAGTTGAAGTCCACAAGTCATAAAAGAGCCATCTTTCCCCACCCCTGTGTGACTAAGCAATTAACAACAGTACCCAGATTTAGATACCACATTAAGCCTAGCCCAAACAAACCACATTATAACTTAGTCTGATGTGTGAACTCACTCACTCATAGTTTTATAATTTCTGCCCGTTCAGTGAGTGGCCTCTGTCTTGGAACCAGTTCAAATTGATTGTAAATTCTTAACTGACTTGTTTAACCAGGAATTTTGATTGGGTTTAATTTATAACCTTTAAAGATGCAATTGTGAGTTACTAGGAAGCAGCAGCACCAGTAATGGAATTTGGCAAATGGTCAGCAACAGGCCTCCATCATAAAGTGTCTTATTGGTAATCCTATCTGCCTCTCCCAGATAATATATTAGTCAAAATAAATTTATGAGCCATGTCCCATACTTTAATCAGCTTTTACCTCAGAATTGGTTAAGTGATTAAAAATTCCTATTATGTGCCTTTAACCTTTCCATGTGACTCAGAGATATTCACTAGATTCATCTGATATTAGATTTAAATGGGAATTTAAGCTCCTGACAATCCTGATCGTAAAGTTAATTTTTCACAAAAGGAGAAGAAAAAAAAGATGAGAAGGGTGGACAGAAAAGAAAGCAAACTTGAACACAAATTCTTAGCCACAAGGTTCTTATTCTGACTAGGTGGATCCAAACGGCATAAGAGCTGAACGTGGCTGTTTTATCGGCAGCGAAATGGGCGAGACCTGCTTCCTCTCTATGTCTCTGCGAGGGGAGGCGGAATAGCGAAACCGGGACTCTGGGATTGTCAGTTTGGAAAGGTTCACCATCAAACTGGAAAAGATTAGGAAGCACGATGGGGTCCTTCTCCCTGTGCTCCGAAATACAAGGCGGGTGACCCCTTGTATTTCCAAATATTAGGCACCCCAAATTAGAAGGGTGCCTAAGACCAGCTCTAGCCATCGCAGAAGCCATGTGCATGGGGGGAGAGGTTAACATTCCCTCAGGACAGGACAAGGGAGCGAATAACCTTTGGACAGAGATCTGTTGACCAAGTCCCCCCTGGCGCTGAGTACTCACTGCCTGCGTAGCTGCTCCGGGGTCAATAAAGCAGCCTGAGTGGGCATCAGAACTGGCAGGACAGCAGGCTAGGACCCATGGGAGCCGATTTGGTACACACCAGAGAGGGAGGGGATTGTTAATGAAGAAGCAGGGAGCAAAGCCTGATGGGCTGGTTTCCCATTAAAGCCAAGGGAAGAGGCTTCCGCTTCATGTTACCTCAGCATGGCAGCTTTTGTGATTGCAAGTGGGTGTCCCTCTTCGGGACTTTTCCTGGGGAAGATGGTTTCCCAGTGTGTAGTAAAAGCTTTGTCTTTTACTACAGAGGAGGAGGAAGACGAAGAGGATCATTGGAGGTGAGAAACGCAAGAGATACAAGTAGTCCTCGACTTACAACCATTTGTTTATCGTGTGTTCAACATTAACAACAGCACTCAAAATAGTGACTTATAATCAATCCTTGCACTTACGATTATTGCAGCTTCCCCATGATTAAAATTTGGACGCTTGGCAACTGGCATGTATTTACAATGGTTGCGGTGTCCCGGGGTCATGTGATCACCATTTGCAACCTTCCCAGCTGGCTTCCGACAAGCAGAGTCAGTGGGAGAAGCCGAATTCATTTAACAACCCTGACATTCACTTAACAACTGCAGTGATTTGCTTAACAACCTTGGGGGGAAAAATTGCAAAATCGGCAAGACTCACTTATAACAACGGTGTTGCTGAGTAATGGAAATTCAAGCCCCAATTGTAGTCATAAATCAAGGATTAGCTGTATCTGAGACATACAGAGGGAAGGAAGCTGAGAAAATGGCATTTCCTCTTGGGGAGAAGGATGTCCAATTCACAGTCCTTCTCTTGCTTTTACAGCTGAAGTCCAGAGCGAGATTGAGCGGATCTTTGAATTGGCCAAGTCCTTGCAACTGGTAGTGCTGGATGCAGACACCATCAACCACCCAGCCCAGCTGGCCAAAACCTCTCTGGCTCCCATCGTTGTCTATGTCAAAGTTTCTTCCCCAAAGGTGAGCTGGGAATACGGGGGTTACGTTCCGCCCAACCGGCAGCTTTGCTCCCATCCAACACCAGTCTTCCCTGGGGTGCTTCCTGCTGCCTCCTTGTGGTGTTCCCTGGTGATGCTCCTGAGTTTACAAAGCTCTAGTCTAGTCTAAGCCTTATTTAATAATCTTTACAACAGCCCTCACAACAGGGAAACAAACAGTTGCTATCCAAATAAAGTTAGCAAGTTAGAACAATCTTTGAATAAGAGAGAGAGAGAGAGAGAGAGAGAGAGAGAGAGAGAGAGAGAGAGAGCCCCTCCCATTCCTTCTCTGAATTTTGCCTTCCACTTCCTTTCTCTGCTTTAAAAAGACAAGATTCCAGGTGCATGTTCAATAGCAGATGGTGATGGAAAAATAGTGCAGTCTTCAGGACTTTATGCTAAAGCTGCTTGTAACACGGTGACCCGGATTGCCCTGCCATTTTCTTTTTAAGGAAATTTGATTGGAAATGGTTGTTTTCCATGACCAGACAAGAGGCAGAGCGATGCCAGCCTTGATCTCTGAGTGAACAGCCTGATAGTCCCAAAGGTGCTTGCTTTTTTTTTTTTTTTAAAGAAAGTCCAGTTGCCTTTTGGAAAAAGCACCTTTGGGACTACTAGTCTCTTACATTTTGTAAAAAGCACCTTTGTCACAACGATGACCTGGATGATTGAGAATCTCCATAGACGTAGGGCCTGATAGGAGGGTGGGCTACTCCCATAACTAGCTGGTCTTCAAAGCTACCATATGAGAAGAAGAAGCCACATCAATCAAGAGAACCCCCTCCCTTCCTTAGGAAGCCCATGTTCATTTCCAATAAGGCCAATCAACCTTTGGGTGACTATGGGCTATCTGTCCTCATTAGGAGCAGTTGCATCTACAATAAATGAGGGAATGATTCAAAGGGGTATGGACCAGAGTTTTGCTTGGGGAACAGACTTTGGAAATGTGGTCTTTGTTTTTCAAGTTCATATCGGCTGCGTAACTCTTTTCACACGTCTCCTGCCTCAGAATAGCTGAAAACTGTAACACCAATCTTGCATATTTGTACAGAGGGATATTTGACCTTCTGTGGACCAAGGAAAAGGGGCTAAGGGCCACATACCAGTTAGGCTGTAGCAGCATAGCTCAGCAGATCTGTAATTTTCTCAGTTGGCCAAGGCTGAGAAAAGGAACTGAATGTTTTTGAATGAATGTTCCTAGCCAGAAAGCCAAATTCATTCCTCGGCCACTGTCTTACTTATGTACAGCAATAGCTCTAGATCAGCTCTTCCCAATGGAGGCGCCTGCCAGATGTTGGGGTTAAGGAATCCCAAGGTAAGCAAGCCAAGACCATTCTTGAGAGTTAATTAACCCACATGGACTTTCTTAAGTTTGGGTAAGGGTGTTCTAGATGTATTCAAATTCTTAGCCCAAATCTGTTACTAAGAGATTATAGTACCGGTAGCTCTAGATTTCATGTGGCGACTTTGAACTCTTTGCCTGTATCTTCTCTTTTTTTCTGTGGAAGGTGTTGCAACGCCTTATTAAATCCAGAGGGAAATCACAGGTGAAGCATCTCAATGTGCAAATGATGGCTGCTGACAAGCTTGTCCAGTGTCCTCCGGTGAGTCTTTTATGCATAATGTTTTTGATTCATCTCCCATCTCCTCCTTGTCCTGGCTTTGCTTAGGTCCACTTTGGTGGCATGAGTAAAATAAATTTCTCTGGCTGCCCTTCTCTACTGATACCCTGCCCCTTTCTTAAAGAGACTGATATAAAGTTACATTCACAAATGGTTTTCCCACAAACCCCAATCAACACTAGTCTGATTTTCTATACAGGTAGTCCTCGACTTACAACAGTTCATTTAGGTGACCATTCAAAGTTACAACATCACTGAAAAGTGACTTACGACCATTTTTCACACTTACGACCACTGCTGCATCCCCATAATCACATGATCAAAATCCAGACAGTTGGCGACTGAATCATATTTATGACGGTTGCAGTATCCGGGCATCATGTGATTCCCTTTTGTGACCTTCTGACAAGCAATGGGGAAGCCAGATTCACTTAACAACCATGTTAAGAGCCGAGGTGGCGCAGTGGTTAGAGTGCAGTACTGCAGGCTACTTCAGCTGACTGCTAGCTGCAGTTCAGCAGTTCAAATCTCACCTGCTCAAAGTTGACTCAGCCTTCCATCCTTCTGAGGTCGGTAAAATGAGGACCCATATTGTTGGGGGCAATATGCTGACTCTGTGAACCGCTTAGAGAGGGCTGTAAAGCACTGTAAAGCGGTATATAGGTCTAAGTGCTATTGCTATTGCTATGTGACTAACTTAACAACCGCAGTGTTTCCGTGATAACAACTGTGGCAAGAAAGATCGTAAAATGGGGCAAAACTCACTTAACCAATGTCTCACACAGCAACAGAAATTTTGGGCTCAATTGTGATCGTAAGTCGAAGACTACCTGTACTTTGCAATGTCTAGCATCCATACAGGGAACATACGCAAGTTCTCAATTAATAGGTTTATTTATTCAGGAATCCAGGCTGTCCATGAAATTTGGGAAACCATTGAAGCATTAAATTTGCAGTAGTAGTTTTGTACCTGTTTTAAGAGAGATGTCATTTTCCAGTACTTAATCATGCTCACTACTGAACACTTGTATGATGCCTCAGCAGCTGCTGCCTGTGTTCCAGGCCTCCTTTGCCTGCCGCCTTAAAGATGTGTTGGGCCAGAATTCCGATTCTTCCCTTGCCATTGTTGTTCAGAGTTTGGGATGATGGGAGCAGGGATACACAATGCAGGTTGTTTTCGACTTAGGACAGTAAATGGAGACTGTCTGTTATCAATAAAGGAGAATATTTGTAGCTCAGGGTCGAAATGAGAGGCCCTTGATGCTCTCTGAGCTTGCGTGTTTTCTTGCAGACTAGCTTGTTTTTTTGCAGTGACTAGCACTGATGAGGTTACCTTGTTAGAGTAATGAAACATCTGCAAGAAAACAAGCAAACTCAGAGAGCACCAAGGACCCCTCCCTGTCTATTACGATCGTAATAATGGTCATAAAGTAGGTTATTATGTGACATCCTATGACCACTGTTACTTTACAGCGGTCGTGAAGCAAATCACCATATTCGTTAGGTAAATCTGCAGTTGTAAAGCAAAAGCTGTAGTTGCTAAACGAATCCATTGTTCGCTCTGATGACCTGTTTTTGCTGAAAACTAGAAGTAAACGCTGGGTTTTGGCAAAAACCTAAATTGCAGTCATATGACTACAGGATGTCGCAAACAGCTGTAAATACAGGCCAATTGCCTGAAATGCGGTCATGTGACTGCAGGGGAGGGCAGCCATCAGAAGTTCACCACCGGGTTGTAAGTGGTGGGATTCAAATAATTTAACAACCGGTTCTCTGCCCTAATGACCGGCTGGGTGGGCGTAGCCATGGTGGGTGTGGCCAGGGGGTGTGACAGGCAGCACTCAGCCTCCTGCACCCCCCTGGGAACAAAACCGGGCTGTGGGGGGGGTGTGCCGCACCCCCCATGCCCCGTTTTGGCCCTAGTAGGCCTCCCTGCAGCCCCCTGGGAGCAAAAATGGGCCATGGGGGGGGCTGTGCCGCACCTCCCTGTGCCCCGTTTTGGGCCTAGTAGGCCTCCCTGCACTTACCTGGGAGCCAAAACGGGGCGCGTGGGGACTCCTGGAAGGGGTGGGGCGGGGCCAGCCAGCAGTTTAACAACCGGTTTGGCCGAAGTGGTGCGAACCAGTTGAATCCCACCACTGGTTGTAAGTACCTTTTCGGGGGGGGGGGATCTGTTGTAACTCTGAACAGTTGCTAAGTGACTGGTCTTAAGTTGAGGACTAGCTGTACAGAGGTGGCAGCAAGGGCAGATTGCAGTGCAGTTTATAAGTCTTACTCCTTCCTCTTCCTTTTTATCTTTGCTGTTTGTTTCCCCCAAGGAACTCTTTGATGTGATCCTAGATGAGAACCAGCTGGAGGATGCTTGTGAACATCTAGCTGAGTATTTGGAGGTATACTGGCGAGCAACCCACCACCCTGCACAAGGCCTTGGGAGCCAAAACCTCCTGACTCCTTCCACTGCCATTTCTGGCCTGCAGGTACGACAAATTGCCTTCTTGCCCCAACTGAAAAGACTCTCTAGTACAACATCCAGTTTCTGGCAGTGACTGTGACAGATGTTTTGAAGCTCATTGGGCGACTCCAAAGGCAATAGGCTACCCTTGTTATCTCCAACCATTGGGAATTGCTATTATGTTGCCCCCAAACTAACCCTCAAATGGGGCAGTGAACCTTGGCCCCACCAGGTATTGGACTCCAGATGCCATTAGCCATTGCCAGCATTGCCAGTGGTCATTCTTTGTGTCCAAAAATATTTTGACTGGCAGAGGTTTTCTGGCTTTGAGTTATTCTCTTAGAGAATCTTCAACCAGCTGCACCTCATTCCAAAAAGCTAACTTTGGGTGAAGATGAAGAGACCAGTATACAGGTTGTTCTTGACTTATGAGCGCATTTGGGACCAAAACTTCTGTTGCTAGACAAGGCTATTGTTAAATGAATCAGGACCAATTTTATAACCTTTTTTGCTTCAGTTGTTAAACAAATCACTGTCGTTAAGTGAATCACATGGTATCTGGCTTCCTCCAGATGTTGGAAGTTGGCTAGGAATCTTGCAAATGGTGCCAGAATTTTGATCATGTGACCATGGGGACACTGCAATGGTTGTAAGTGCGAGGATGAGTTGTAGGTCACTTTTTTGGCTCAATTGTAACTATGTAGAATCACTAAATGAATGGTTGTAAGTCAAGGACTACCAAAACAGCTAAAAAAAACCCAACAACATACAGCCTCATTTAACCCATGAAGAAATATAAGTAAATTTATTCTGTTTCTCCTAGCTGATTGATTTGATTAAAATGTTTCTCAGGAGATTAATTAGTACTGAAGCAAAGAATCAGTCCTAATCCAATTGAAATTTCTTGATCATAAATACTGTAATTGGAAACAGAATGTGTGAACTGTAACCCTATCCTGTGCAAATCAATAAATTGCAGGGCACCGGTAGAACTTATTTCTGGTCCATTTCCAAGGTTTCAATATTTTTGGTGAAAGTATAAGTGCAATGAACAGTGCTATAGATCAGGGGTGGGGAACGATGGCTCCTTTACGACCTGTGGACTTCGACTCCCAGAATTCCTGAGCCAGCATGGAATTCAGGAATTCTGGGAGTCGAAGTCCACAGGTCGTAAAGGGACCATCATTCCCCACCCCTGCTGTAGATGGATTGGGGATCCTGAATCTAGTCATATGGAAGCTCTTGGATGAAGCAAATTAAGGGCTGAATTCCAACCCAGCTCTGGCTGTCATGTTGGGAGAGCACCAGGCAGCAGAAGGCTTGCTAACAACTTCCTTCTGCCCTTCCTTCCCGCAGAGCCAAGCCCCGATGGGCGAGCACGAGAGTGAGCGCTCCCCGGTGGAGCACGACAGCTTGATGCAATCTGATGAAGTGAGCGACGCCTCGCGCAAGACATGGACGGCGTCCTCTCAGCGCAGCTCCCGGCACCTGGAGGATGAATACTCCGACGCCTACACTGACCTGTACCAGCCTCACCGCAACCACAACAGTGGCCTCCGCAGCACCAACGGCCATGATTCGCAGGACCGTCTTCTGGAGCGCGACTCTGAGCACAATCACAATGACAGGAACTGGCAACGCAACCGGCCCTGGGCCAAAGATAGTTATTGAAACTTCCTGGCCAGGCCTCCAGGGACACAAGACACGGCTGCTGCTGTCTTTGCCATCTCCCAAACTGAGTTAATTGCCTGATCTCAAGCCTTTGTCTCTTTCCCTTTATAGCTGAGCCCCACAGAGTGCAGGTCCTGCCCCAGTACACAGGTGCTATCTAGGGAAGCCCAGACATAGCCATGGCTGCCTAAAAGAAGTTGGGCGATTTGTCTGGCCCTCCTTCACTTTGGATTATGTAGGCCATGATAGTATCTTTGCAGGGTAAACTTCACATCCCGGTTCCGTTTTGGGAGGGGTGGGGAGGCTAGGAGCTGGATTGGGCTTCTGCATCTCAGAGGAAGAAAATTTTTCCAAGAGAGAAGCTGGTTGTAGCTCCATTTTTAACTGAGCAGGAGATCAGAGCTGAAGATTACAAGGGAGAAAGTAAGCCAGGCGTGTAGAGACCTTAGGATGAGTTTACTTCTTCCAAGCGGGAGACCCAGAGCCTCACTTTTTGCCTTGCTGTAAGGTTAGATGTGTGTACATGTCCCAAGATCTGTCCGGAAATTGAGATTGGTGTAGATAACCAAGATTGCTAATTAAGAGTGATGCACTTTAGAAATTGATATGAACAGCCAATACTGATTCAATTACAGGGCGTGATCTTCACGGCATTGGCAACCATTTTGTGCAAATGCTTTGGTGAGTCATGTGCAATAAGCAGCAGGTGAAACTGAGCCACAATATTTCAGCCCGCACAGAAAAAGTAATACATCAGGAAGAAGGTAGAACTAAAATGCTCCCTGACATTGAATGTTCTGCATTCGGGGGGGGGGGGGTTAGTTTCGTTTAAAGTCGAGATGATGAAAGATCATTCAACTATGGCAGGGTGATTATCGGTAAGTTATCCGCTGCTAATTTGGATATAATCCAAGTATCACAAGGCCAAAAGATATCTATGTGGCGGTGGCTTTTCTACAAGAATATATAAACGTTCATGACTATCACTGAGAGGGCTACACAGCTTCCATCTTTTGTTGCCCTTGCAATCATGGATAGATGGGTAGGGCCAGATACAAAAGAAAAAAAAATTGCTTCAGATTTACCCAAGATTTTCTTAGTTTTCATATTCTTTTATGTAATTCCCATGACCTTGAAGCAAGCTATTGATTCTAAGGAAGCTGAGACGCAAACTGTACTAGCACACGTAATATAAAGCCTCAAGGATCATTTGGTAGAGTAGCAGCAGGAGAGGGGTTCAGCCCTTTCCATCCTAGCTCCAAAGTATTCTGTGTCCAACATATCCCAGCCAACTGGCTGCCTTTTCTAGATGGAGTTTTAGATCCAAAGGGGGCGGCGGGGGGGGGGGGAGAGAATGGGGAGTCTTCAGCAGAGAAAGTTATTTTGCACAAAAAATAGCCAGTGGAGAAGGGTTTAATTAGGCCTTCCCTAACTCTTGCTGGCCTTCCATTCCAAATCTGTTTCATCCCCAATAGAGTGAAAGCCTTGAAACCCTTATTTCCTTGGAACCACAACCCCAACGCTCGGCCTTGTTCCTCTTGTCCTGCTAGATCATCTCCTGCACAGTCACTTCTGTTAAGAGGACTAGTGGGAAGACATTTTTAAAGCCACAGTATGAGATGCTTGAGTCTGTATCCTCCTCACGTGGTCCAAAATTCCTTGCTAATTGCATGCAACCTTGATCTTCCACATTCCACTTGTGTTGCGGGAAGTGGAAGGCAGATGAGGTGCCGTGTATCGGTGGGTCCTGCTCTTTCATGGCGAGTCCTACCCTCAGCACTTTGGGGCTTCCATCTTGTGGAAGTGGCCCAGGGCTATAGCCATCCTACTTCCTGCTTTTTCTCCCTGCTCTTTCATCCTCCCCTTCCATTCTCGGGGCAGTGGGTGGCAGCCCCTTCCTTTCAAAAGCACGTATAGCTACCAGAAATCAGCTTGTAAATATTGCCCACTAGCATTGGGAGTTGTGTTGAGTGTCTGTTGTACCCCTGGATGGTCCCGAGCTGAAGGGGAAATGTTTTCCCCTCTTTTGTGGCTTAGGTGGCTTCAGGACAGGGAAATGTTTCTATCCCTGCGGTAGTGGTTGTTTGATGGGCTGCTGCAACAGCTTTGTTACTCTTCTTTTGTAGAGAGCACTTATTTCCCCCAAAACTTGTAAGCCTGTTTGAAACAACAAGCATTTGCTATTTATAACATGTGGCTGAGCGGTTGTTATTTTGAGTACAGCTGCGAGGACATTGGAATGGAGGGTTTGAAGGACAACATTCAAGATGGAGTTTTGGTTGGTGTTCATAACACCCTTCCCTGATGCAACACTAAACCCAGCGTGATTCTTGAGCCAAAGGCTGGGATGAACAGATATCCCATGACTTGACTGTTCAGAATTGATCTATCACAATTTTCAATTGGCTCCAGAGCTACTCTCTTCTGAGGTAGGAGTAAGGCTTGGGACTCCTCTAATTTGTAGGACCTTAGGCTACAGTTCCCAGAGTTCCTTGGGGAAAATATATGGCAATTACATGGGACACATAAGCCACACATTAGCAGTAGAATTAATTGTCTCAAGAGTTCAGGCACAAGCAGCTTTCATGTTAAAGCGGCAAAGGTTCAAATACCGTAACCAGAATAAACAAGGCCCTCTTAGTTCAAATGGCATTTGTGCAAAGGAGAGTAAAAAGCAGGTAGGTCAATGAATGGGTTGCAATCGTCAAGTTCTTGATTGATTTACCCATCAATTGCATTCAACCTAGGAAAGGTGCAGATTGAGTGGCATCTAACCTTCCTCAGATAATAACCAAAACAGTGAAATTGCCTTTTAATTAAAATGTCAGAAGTCTGCCTATTAACCAATACTCACGTAAATGCACATATAACACACCATATAAGTAGCATTTCTGCTTGCTCCCTATGCATCAGTTCTGACTTTCAGATATATTAGAACAAACCTAGCCTAGCATTTTCCCTAGCTGTCTGTCAGAGGTCATCTTCTGAAGGGCTTCTCCTTTCCATTCACAAAACGCATTTTGATGATTCTCACTTTGAAAATTATTGTTTTGAGGAGTGGGTACCTATAGAATGGCTCACTGTTTCTGGCTTTCAAGAAATGTTTTAAAAAAGCTATGGTCTGGAAATCTATCTTGTCGCAATACAAGTTAGTCTGTAAAGCCACTCTTTTGCAGAAATTTCGACTGAAAATTTGGTTAAAATTTGTGTATGAATTGCCTTTAAAATACAAACCTAAACAGTACTCAGTAGAACCCATCAGTTGCAACAAGCTCATTTTAGACTGTACTGTTGCTTAACAAATATCTCTTCTTTGCCATCATCCTATTCTAGTTCTAGTCCCGCCATAGCCATGGAAGCCAATTGGGTGACCTTGGGACAGTCATTGTCTCTCAACCCAACCCACCTCACAGGGTTGTTGTTGTGGGGAAAATAGGAGGAAGGTGTGTTGAAGATGTTTGCCGTCTTGAGTTATTTGTAAAAATAATAAAGATGGGATATAACCAACTAAATAAATATATTGGGGATGAAAATTGAGACCAATCATGTTCCATATTTATGTATCAGGTTGTGCAATTTTGCAGAGTTTGAGATTCAGTGCAAGAAGCTTCTTCCAGAAGTTTCTCAAGCTTGTGCTATTGAGTTGATGAACAGCCAGGAATATCACCTTAAGAGCATGAAAGTGTACATAAACAGGGGACTCTATAGTAGCACTAATATAACTTATGGCACAATTGAAAACCTTCGCCCTCCAACTCCTGGTATAGTAGTAACAATAGTTTGTTGTAATAATGCAACATTTTGTAAACAAAAGAGAACCCAACATTTGTCTCAACTGCTGGCACTTTTTCCTGAGACTTTTGAAACTGATGTCTATTTTGCACATGGTTATCACTGTTAATTATTAAATGAGAATTGGTCAAAGGAATCCCCCCCCCCCAATTCAACTTACAACCTACCTCAGAAGAAAACTATAGCAACTACTGCAGAGGAAATTATTGGCTTTTCAGGAAACAAGACCTTTCCTTGATTTCCCCCCACTTCTCAATTTAAGTATTATTTTGCTACAAGCAGTGCTGCTGTTTCTCATTCACATATAATGTAAAATAGCACAGCATTAAGCCGCCAACTTATTATTTCTAATTGATAGTCCTTTTAGTAGAACTGTTTCATTCAAAAAGAACAGTACAGCTATGGCAGCAGTATCACAGGTCTTTACAAGGTAATTTCTACTTGTAAAAAACCAAGAATAAACAGGCAGGACAATGTTTCATATGGATTTATAGTAATTTTTTTCAGGTCATTGGGAAAAAAAAATAGGAGTCTTCCTGTACATTACCTGCCCTTTTTATGTGGACTGGGGGGGGGGCAGTTGTAAATAAAACAAAAACACAATTGCATTGAAACATAACAGTTTAGGATTAGAAATGGGGAGAAGTCCTCATTGGAGCAGGAAAAGAGAGTCTGGAGTAGATGATCACAAACAGAATTCCCCTCTTTATTGGGCCAAGCTCAAGAAGTCCTCCTTGTCTGATTTATGGAGAAGATGGCAAATGTAAAAATCGATAACTGAATCCTTCCCCCTTCAAATATGTTTCAATCAGGAAGGCATTGCTAGCCATTCTCGAACCACCACCAAAAAAAAGAAAGAAAGAAAAACAAGTTTTCTATAGACACCCATCTTCAAGAAGAAGAACATTAAAGGATCTGTGGAGATCAAGATTTGCAAGATGACACCCTATCTCTTGGAGAATTATTCCCATTGTTCAGTCTTTAATTCAATGCAGGGTTATTGTATATATATATATAGAGAGAGAGAGAGGGAAAAGTGTATTTACATATACAGAAAATTAGAAAATGAAACAACCACTTCACTGTTAAAGACTGGAAGAGCCACTATGCTTTTACCCTGTGTCATTGCCTAGGCCTCAAATGGTGGTCAAAGAGTGACCCCTGATTATAATACGTGGGGGTGGGGGAGAGGGCTCTTTGTAGGCTAACTACACACTCAGGCAAAGATAGTCTCCTCCCGACGCTTCTTAGTGAGGATGGTTCCTGGTTTGTGTTGGGCATCTGGATGGTTGGCCAGTTCTGGGGAGCATGAAGACACTGGACTCTCAAGGATAGCTTGCTTAAGGTCATAGAAGACAGCAGAGTCCTCTTTGGTGACAAAAGAAATAGCGACGCCACTTTTCCCAGCTCGTCCTGTTCGACCAATGCGGTGGATGTAATCTGCAACAAAGAAGGAATTGAATTGACAAGGCCCAGACACTGCTGGTACATCAGATGCAATTTGGAGACCTAGCGCAGAGTTCCCCAACCTGCGGACCGGCAGGAGGGGGGCGGGAGAGGGGATGGTTCTGCGTGAGCGGCCGGCAAGTGCGTGCGAGCAGCTCCATTTGCTCGAGTGGCGTGTACATGCGCCCGCCGCTCATGCAAATGGAGCACGTGTGCATGCGCTCGCCCACTGCTCGCACAAGTGGGGATGTGCGTGCGCTCACCTGCCATTTCCACAGTCTGGTTACAAACACTCCCCAGAGTTTGGAGACCCCTGACCGAGCGGACTCTGGAGAACTTATCCCTTAAGAATAGCATAGCGTTTAAGAAAACAATAAGCAATGGATAGAGCATTTCAAGGCTCAGAGTACTTTCCATACATTATTTTAACAATCCTGGGACTAGCCTGTAAGACAAGGTGCCGAGTGGTTCTGCTTTGTAAAAACTGTCTAATAAGAAGGCAACTGGGAGAAGATTTACGGTAAATTGCATATTTTATGGCTTTTGTATTTTGCCACGATTCACCATCAGCTGTACTGCTAGGAGAATCCACATCTCTACGAGATTGACTGGGGATATATCTTCTAATATTCCAGTCCCCCTGCCTTACTGGTATTCACACATGCTCACAAACACTAGTTCTTCCAAATTTCATTCAGAGAAAAAAAAACTATCGAACATGCCACAGATGGGGGAACTTGAAGGAAAATAAAAATAAAAGGATAACTCACCTTCTATGTTTTTAGCCATATCGTAATTCACCACCATGGACACATCCTGAATGTCAATACCACGACCGGCTACATCTGTGGCCACCAAAATGTCCTTGGCACCAGCTTTCAAATTGGAGAGGGCAAATTCACGCTGCTCCTGACCTTTACCACCATGAAGGGTGCAAGCATTGTACTGTAAAGACAGAGATAAGAAAAGTCAAATTGTTGTAGCGGGGTTGGTCCTCAAGAGAAGAGAGCAGGAACTAATATTGATTATTTCAAAGGCACAGTTATTTTGAAAGGGGACAGCAGCAGAAGTAGTTGTACCGATTTCCATATAATTTTAGAGGTATCTTGCAAGTTACTTTAGGGATAAAAATAATTGGCAGTCAGCAGAGACAGTCCTCTTTTAGTAACAAAGTTCCTAGATGAAAAGCTCCTGCGGACAGAGAGTTGTTTCTAAAATTGATGGATACATATTACAAGCTATTTGTTCAACGGTCCACTGCAACAGAACTGTTGTGGTCCGCCAGCAGGCTGCGGAGCTGGCAGCAGAGTCGGACAGCGAGGAGGCTGGGGAGGACCATGGGCCAGGCCTGGAGTCTGGAGAAGGCTCAGTGCCAGAGGCAGAGGAACAGGGGAAGCCTGTTCTCAATGCGCGCATGTGCAGAGCTACCAGAAGGCAAGAACAGTTACAGAGGAGCAGGACTACTCGGGAGTAAGGCTTGGAGATAATTGGCCCCTCCCATAGGCTATATAAGTGGAGAACACGAAAGGGTTCGTTGCAGGAAGCAACTCAGTTCAACTCTAGCTCTAGTCATTTCAGCTTGGACTCTGTTTCTGTTTCTGTTTGGACTTGCCAAGTTTCCTGCTAATTGGTCCTTGGCAGTTTGTCAAAGAAGATCACGGTTCGTGTGTTTATCTGCCTTTCCCTGAAGGACTTGTTATCATTTGTTTGGGATTTAGTATGGCTGGTAATGAAAATAATTACCAGCCGTTACAAATAAAAGAGGTTTTGGGATGCCGTTTGTGCCGTATTCTTTAATCAGGAAGCCTAGGTCAGAACAAGAACAGAGGAGAGAGAAGTACACATTGTCCAAAAGATAAGGAAAGATTCTGTTCTGGGATGCCTCAAAAGACAGCCCTGGAAACCCTAACAAACCTTGATCTCAACAAATATTTGCAATTCTGTAACTCTAAATAGGATCGTGAATACTCACCCCCATTTTCTCCAAAGATTTGGCCAACACATCACAGCCCTTCTTTTGATTGACAAAGATGATAATGGGAGGATCAAAACCTTGCTCCAAAATAGCCAACAGTTTCTTTCTGTGTAAGTGAAAGGGGGAAAAATGGTAAGGAATAAACAGGAAATAGGATCTTTCAGTTGAGACTGGAAGGTATCACATATTAAACCGAAATGTCCTGCTGCATTCTAGCTTTCTGCTCTAGTACTACATGTATATCACAGTACGCTGAAGCCTTTTTCATCCCTGGGCCACCATTTCAGGCATAATTTAATGCCCTGTCATGCAGGAACACCACAGACATAATCCTGCCTTGGAATCTGCCCACATCATTTATTTCAAATAGAAACACAAAGAGCAGACATGAAGAAAAACCCTAAGGCAACTAACGACAAAGTACTCACCTGTTGCTACGTGTTACTTCTTCAAAACATTTTAATTTGTAATGGGGAGATTTTTATCTAAAATACCAGAGTGATGCATGCCATGTAAGCAAAGGATAAGCAGCACAAGACAGCTCTCCAATGAATGAGAAAGATGCATTTCTGCCCCGTTTGGGGCAGGGCATGGGGATTTTCACTCAAGAAGGTACAGTGCTTATGGACATGTCTACTGTTGAACTAGAGATCAGTGAGTCTCCTCTGGACCAGCCCTCAGAGGATGCCAATTAAATTTTAAGAACATTTTGACTAGTAAATGCAATAAGTGTCCAAACTAATTAGTTTTATATTGAATAAGTATACAAATTGTATGAGTAAACCAAATTGTCCATACAGATAATACTCTCTTAACAAACATTTGAATTAAAGATGGCTTCAGAAAGAGTGCCTTGGGGCCTGTAAAGCACTTCTCACCGTTGCAAAATATTGCGCACGCACAGCCCTCGCAGTCATGTAATGACGATCTCAATGCTTACCAATCTATTCGCATTTATGATTGGTTGCCAAGCGCCCCATGATCATGTGATGACCATCTGCAATCTTCTCTGCCAGCTTCCCCAGAAACTCAGTGGCAAGGAAGGTTGCACACAGAGGGAAGGAGGGGAAGGGGAAACCCTTCTGGGATTGCAGGAACTGAGCTGAAATCCTGAAGATTTCATCTCCGTTCCTGTAGCTCACTGAAGGATTTCCCCACCATGCACAAACTGAAATCCTTTAGCGGGCTGCAGGAATGTTTGAGAGCGCAAGGGCTACTTGCTGGGAGGATTTCACCTCCACATGGAGCTGAAACCCTTTGGCAGGCAGCTCTTTTGCACCATCCATTTAGTGACCCAGGAGATGGCTTAATCACCAAAACTAGGGAGGGCCAGGATTGCGGTAACTGAACAAAGCAGTCATGTGGTCGTCTCGCTTAACAATCATTTTGCTCAATGACCGAGAGTCTGGCCCCAATTGTGGTTGTTAAGCAAGGACTACTTGTAATGCAGTTTAAGTTCTTAAAACAGGAAAGCAAATTTAGTTTAATAAAGGGTGGCAGAAATGAATATTGGATATATTTCATTTTTCCCCAAAGTCCTATTTTTTTCTTAGGGGAAAAAAAAAAAAAAGAAACAGAACAAAATTGGGTTGTTTTTAACCTTCAAAATTTCTGGAAAATTTATGTCTTTAAACAAAGCTCAAGTTCCCATCCTTCACCTCCCATACTAATATTTACCTCTTCTCTGATTCTGACATGAGGAAGACCTTTTGCTCCACACGCTCATGTGGCTTGCCAGCTGAGCCAATATAAACCACAGCTGGCCGGCGCAAGTAACTGCGTGCCAGACGTTCCACGGCAGGTGGCATGGTTGCTGTGAACATCACAGTCTATCACGGAAGCAGATACAGAGAGAAAGAAATAATATGCACAAAGATTCTTATTTGGTAGTACTTTTCTTCCGCTTATTCCACAGAACAAAAACCTTTTCTGAAAAAACCCCCACTTTTGAGCTCTTTTTTTCCCTATTGAGAAAGCCTTTTTTCCTTTGTACTAAGACATTTGAATTCTCAAGTGAACAAAGCCTCCTAAGCATCATAAAATGCAATTACAATTTTTTCCCCATAATTGCCATGACCATTCAAATCCCAGCCAGAAGAAAACTCCTTTTAATCATGGGTAACTCTCATTTACATTTGAAAGCTGACTATGTGAGATTAAGAGGCGGAATTCTGGGTCAAAAGGTAGAACTCAGTTTAAACTGCTTTTTTTAAAAAAAAAACCAGAGTTGATAACAAGATATTTAAGTGCCACCAACCTGTCGGTATTTATGCTTGCCCGATTCAAAGTTGGCCAGCATCTTCTCTGGGTCCTCAGCCTCATCGGTATCTGGTTTCTGGTTAGTAACAGGCATGTGCTCCAGAATCTTTTGCACATCAGGTTCAAAACCCATGTCAATCATACGGTCAGCCTCATCCAATACCACATAGGTGCAACGGCTCAGCACCAGGTAGCGATTTTCCAACACATCAATCAATCGGCCAGGTGTGGCAATCACAATCTGGAATTCAGAGGGAGAAAGGTACTTGTGTCTACCCTGACACTCAAGGCCAAAATCAATCCTTCCCTTCCCTCCTCCAGCAAGTTCTGGAAGCAAAATACTTCTCAGAGTTCGGTCTAGTCAGGACATTGAGCCAGGCTGTGGAGTGAAGGAAATACTGTATTAAACTATGCATAGTTGCCATTTATCTTTTATAGGGTGCACTTTGCCAATCTACAAGGCAAGCACTTGTGACCAGGAAATGTGATGAATTTTATTATTTCAATCGCACCTCACAACCCATGCGGAGGCGGAAGCCTTGGTCCTCACGTGAGATGCCACCAATAACAGCCACGGTGCGGATGCCCAGGGGCTTTCCAAACTTGATGGTTTCTTCCTCAATTTGCTGAGCCAACTCACGAGTGGGAGCTAAGATGATAGCATAGGGACCTTGATCTGATTCCTCGATCCTGCAATGGAGAAAAAGGGCAAGCTGAATGGTAATGTCCAATTGAACTGTGAAAACTTAAAGGTGTTTTTTTTTTAACATAATGTCTTTGCAATCTAGATCCATCTGAATCATCTTGAAACATATTAAAAACACGTTTCTTGTCATTTTCACTCCTACTTTAACAAAGGATTTCCTTGGGTACCGGATTATCAAATTGAATAGGCTCCCATTGGACCAAATTATTTCTAATCTACTGTATCTAGCGGCAATTGTAGAATTAAATTGTGCAGTATTTTACATAGATTATTCCAATGTCCAATCAGGGCTTCTTCCAAATGTACAGACGTCTACATATCCAGATGATGTCCAGTTGGTGAACCATATAAAACAGGAACTCTAATAAGATCACTGCAGTGAAGGGGGAGGAGGGGAAAGTAGGGGATTATTTATGAACCACAATCTGGTTTATATTCAACATGCCTTGTTTGTGAGCTTCCCCAAAGCATCTTGCTGATTTCTGTTGGCAACCTGAATGCTGGATTAGATTAACCTTTTGACTGGCCAAATCTTAACTTCTATATCAAATTGTGACTGTAGTCCTGTTCCTACACTATAATCTGGGAAGTGTGACTTGATTGTGGAGAAAGCTTCATTCCTACACAAAACATTTTTACAGCACTGAATCCCTTAGTGCAATTCTCTATTTTGCCACAACACAGAGCTAAACATTCAAGGAAATGATGGAATTTTCCTAGAATGGCCAATAGAACATTGTTTAATGTCAATACTTGATATACAGGACAACTATCAACCCCTTAATATTTACTGTTTGCCCAATCTCCAACCTCCTCGAGCGATTTTTCTCCTCCTCCTTTAGAAAGATGTTCCAACTCTCTCACCTATCAATCTTAGGCAGAGTGGTGATCCACACCAGAAGTGGAATAAGGAAGGCAGCTGTTTTACCACTACCAGTCTCTGCTACACCAATGATATCACGATTCTGCAAACCAATAGGGATGGCTTGACGCTGGATAGGAGTAGGTTCCTGGGCGAAACAAGAAAGAGTTGTCAAGATACATTTGACCTTTTTAGAAGAAATCATTTAAGTTCAAGGCACCATCAACAGAATCCAGGAAATGCAATGTTCGGTTTTGGCTACCACCACCACTACCACCCTGCTTCTGAATTAAGTGCCTTGGATTCAATGTCCATCTGCGGTGGTAAGGCTAAATTATCTGAAACTGACAGTAAATAATACCCTACGTAGATTCTAGTTTTAAATTGACATTATAATAAAGCAAAGAACCCCGTCAGCCTCACAAACTGAACAGTCTCTCACCTTATAGCCACATTTGTCAATAACCTCCAAGATGTGAGGAGGCAGTGAGGAGTCTTTCCAGGAACGAATGGGATTTGGAATCTTGCCTCCCTTGGTGGTGATGCTGTAATCTTCACGGAAGATACGCCAGTCCCTGTCCGTCATTTCATCAAGTTTCTTTTGAGACCAGTGCCGGTCATCCCATCGCTGCTTAGCCTCTTTTTTACGTAGCTTGCGCAAACGTGCCCTGGCAAGCGAGGATGTTGAATCAAGAAATCAGGCAAAATCAGAAGGAAACATTTATCCAACAAAAATACAAAAATACTTATGGAGAAAATTTTCTTTAGTTAGGGTTATTCCCAGAACTATAGGATTTTCTTGCCGATACAGCATACAGTATAGAATACAATAGAGTAACAGAGTTGGAAGGGACCTTGGAGGTCTTCTAGTCTAACCCCCTGCTCAGGCAGGAAGCCCTATACCATTTTAGACAAATGGTTGCCTAATCTCTTCTTAAAAACTTCCAGTGTTGGAGCATTCACAACTTCTGGAGGCAAGTTGTTCCACTGATTAATTGTTCTAACTGTCAGGAAATTTCTCCTTAGTTCTAAGTTGCTTCTCTCCTTGATTAGTTTCCACCCATTGCTTCTTGTCCTACCCTCAGGTGCTTTGGAGAATAGTTTGACTCCCTCTTCTTTGTGGCAGCCCCTGAGATATTGGAACACTGCTATCATGTCACCCCGAATCCTTCTTTTCATTGAACTAGATCTATCCAATTCCAGCAACCAACCAATTCCAGCATTATATGACAAAATTCATAAAATTCCCATTAGCAAGTTTCTCTAAGCTTCTTATATGAATGGGGGTGGGGGGGTGCGGTTGGTTTTATTTTTATTTTTTTGCAAAACTGTGGCAGAAAAAGAAAAGGTGTTTGATCTTCCCAATTCTCTCCCTTAGCCCAAGTTCTACTATTTTTTTTTTAATACCAAGTAACTTCACCCCACTTATTGCTACCGTAATATTTGGGGAAATGTTGGACTATACTAGTGCATTTACCACCTCCATTTGAACACCAGGATCCAATGAAAGTGCTGAAGCATAAGCCAATATCACTCATACAGTGAGGATTCTTGCCTTTATCCTTTCAATCCCCAACATTTTTCACCAACCCAGCACGAAACCTACTCTTCTTGCTCCTTCTCTTCCAGTGTTCGCCGCTTCTCCATCAGGTCTCCATAGAAACGTGACTGTTCCCGCTTCTGCTGTTTCAAGTCAATGCCAGCAATGAAACCACGCCCCAACAACTGAACCTGGTGTCGCTCCTTGTACCTGTTGAAGAACATATCAACAAGCCATGATGCGTCTTAACATGTAAGCACTCTTTTAGAAGTTTTCAGAAAGTTGGGAACTTCTAATCTGAAGTTTTGGTTAAACCGTGGAACAAAATTCCATCCCTGAGCTACATAAAACGTATAGGCAGGCAGCTTCAGTGATGAAAAATGCTCTCATTTGGTGGCCAGTGGCTTCTATGCACATATTGTACAAATGCCAATTTGCTCTACAAAGCTATCTCACAATAAATTTAACTTTGCGCTCTTCTGCATACTAAATATTTATCCAGGCCTCATGCATATTACGAGTGCCAACTGGACAGAGCCAAGTGAGATGAGTGGGATAACATCTTGCACTCAAAAGAACCTCCAATTCTTTTGAGCTTGTCAAATCTGACAACATGGCTGGTTCTATTGTAGGAGCTCTGCCACCTTTTGTTTACATATATGCTCCTCCTGGCTTTTTTGGGTACCTGGGAGGGGCATGTGCATCTGGGCTTGGGAACATTAACAATCAAATGCAAGTGGCCTATCGATTCAAGTACACAAATAATAGCAATAGCACTTAGACTTGTATACCGCTTCACAGTGCTTTTACAGCCCTCTCTAAGCTGTTTACAGAGTCAGCATATTGCCCCCAACAATCTGGATCCTTATTTTACCGACCTCAGACAGATGGAAGGCTGAGTCAATTTTGAGCCTGGTGAGACTCAATCTGCCAAACTGCAGGCAGCCAGCAGTCAGCAGAAGTAGCCTGCAGTACTGCATTCTAACCACTGCACCATTGCAATAAAGCAATTTTCCACCTACTTAACTTTCCCAATTTATATCAATGGGAAATTCTAAACATTTGCAAACCACCTAGTAAATCTAAATCCTTAAGACTTTCTTATCCATCCCTTCCTCACAGAGGCAAGACTGTCCTTGTTCTTTTGCATCACACCAAAATGCTTTTCCATGTTCCCTTCATTGCATTCTTCCCAGAAGAAAGCAAGCAGGCATAAACACTTCTCCACTCAGTGTTGAGCTGAGGACAATCCGTATTATGAAGCAGCATGCCATACTGAGGCTCTCCTTGAAGAAATACTCACAAAGGATTGTAGTCAATAGAAGTATCTTCTGAAGCGTCCCACTCAAAGACAAATTTGCGGTCGTTCAAATGTCGAGTGCGCCTCCTCTTCTTGATCCCACCCAAATATCGCTCCTGGCAGGGATGAAACATTTTAACATTCCCTTTTGATCCTATCCTATTTTCTCTATGAACAATATAGCTAACAGGATCAAACAATGCGTTCGTTTCCGTTTCGCATACTGCCAATAGGTGATGGTTGGAAGTGAGAGCATAATAAACCTGAATAAGGCCACCTAGTGGCAGAATATTTATGGAGGTTCTCAGTCACCCAGGTCACAGTTGTCCCAAAGATGCTTTTTAAAAGGCAACTGGACTTTCTTTGTTTTTTCCTTGAAGATGTTTTGTTTCTCCAAGAAGCTTCTTTAGTTCTGTCTGAATGGTGGGGAATGGAAAGCTTTATATGCAATCCTTCCATTCCCCACCATTTAGTCAGAACTGAAGAAGCTTCTTGGATGAGAAGCCAAACATCAAGGAAAAAAACCAAAGAAAGTTCAGTTGTCTTTGAAAAGCATCTTTGGGACATCGAGTGGCAGGTGTGCAACATTGAGAATTCCTGATTCCCAATTCAAACCGTTCATCAATAGGCTTCACCATCAATCAGCTTTACTCATCTAGAGGCCATCTCTCAGCTGTGCTTATCTTGGACTCATATGCAGTACATATAAGAAGAATGGGCTTTAGAAGCCAAGAGTCATGAAACAGTTGGGAAAACTGCTCAGAACCATCTTGAATTTAAAGATGTTCTACTGAACCCTATTCCGTTTTGAACAATGGCTGCAATTGCCCAAGTAGGCAAGCATTACTTTGATGGCATGCAGCTCCTTGGTCTTGTCTTTCTCCTCACGGATTTTTTGCCGTCCTTCCTCATCTTCATTGCCATTGGTCTCTCGTTCCATGCGTTCCCTGCGCTCACGCCGCTCTCTCTCCTGAGGGTCTTCTGCAAGTAGGGCAAATAATAAGATTTTCACAAAATCAGGACGGTATCAGAGAAACCAACTCTGAACGTATAATGTGTTGATAAATTATACAACACCCAAGGGGGGGGAAATATACCTAGCATTTTTCTTCCCATTTCTTGGAATTGCTTTCTCTTTTTTCTCTCATCTTCCAGAAACCGCTGTCGTTCCTCCACTTCCTGCTGCCGACGCTTTAAGGCCTCAGCCTCTCGCTCTGCCTTGGAAAGGAACTTGGGCTGCAACGAATCACAAGCAGGTGAATACAAAGAAACATCCTTTTGTTGAAGTTGTAAAAAAACAACACCACACCACAAAATAAGGTTAAGACACATCTAGACTGCTACAATCTGTTTTTCTCTAACTTGGTGCTCTTTAGGAATGCAGGACTATAACCCCCACCCCCCCACCCCAAATTTTCCATGATGTAAATATCACATCAGACTAGGCTGCAATAGGCTGCTGGAATCCAATATTTATTTGTTGCATGTCTTCCAACAGGCCTTCCAAAAGTTAATTGATATCTGGAAGCTGAGAAAGTGGAGAGATGCTCCTTGGGCTAACCTTGGCTTCAGCCTCTTCTTCAGCTTTCTTCTTGGCCAGCAGCTCCTCCAGAGAAAGTGGCTGAGCCTGTGGACAATACAGGCACTCATTAAGGTACCAAGAAAGATCACTAAAAAGAGATGCTGCTATTATAAAAAAGCTCAGTGGATCTGGACAGGACAAGAGCAGCCCACAAAATTGAGAAAAGAAAAAATTGAAGAATATAGGTAGTCCTCAACTTAGAACAGTTCATTTATTGACCGTTCAAAGTTACAACGGCACTGAAAAAAGTAACTTGTGACTGTTTTTCACACTTATGACCGTCGCAGCATCTCTATGGTCACGCGATCAAAATTCAGACGCTTGGCAACTGCTTCATATTTATGACTACCTATATATTCTTTTTAAGCAGATCATCAAACAGAATTCTTCTTTAATATCAGAGTGCATACTTGACCATTATTCTGAACGATCAAGAAGTTGCATGCAGTACCTTTTCCTTCTTGGACAATGAATCATCCTCTTCATCTTTGCGAGAGTCTCTATCTTTCCTTGATTTGGAATCTTTGTTCCGACCTGGAGAGGTGCTCCTGAAGCAGAGAGAGAGAGAAAAGAATCAAAAGGGAAGCAACCTTGCTCCGTTGCAGTCAGAACCCATCCATTTTAAATGTTTTTTATTATGTAAGCTTTCTATATTTTATTATGTTTTTTATATTTGCTGTAAGCCGCCCAGAGTCCTTTGGGAGTTGGGCGGCATAGAAATGCAAATAAATAAATAAATACATTTTCCCTGGCACAGATAAAACAAAAAATATGTGAGTTTCAGGCCTCTCTCTCTCCTTCTTGGGAAGAATGTCATTCTGTTTCTGATATCAGAGAGCACAGGACTGAAACAATCTCCTGATCCCCTCCAAAGCTAGGATTCTCAAAACTGCTACAATTCAAAAATCAAATCAGCAATTCCAACTACAGTGAGAAATTTTCAGAGATATTTTAAGAACAATAAACATAAGAGGCCCATCACTTTCTCTCAATATTGGAAACTAATAATTACTGCAGGTTCAGAAATTGAGTTCTGAAGGCATTCGCTATATCTTGAAAATCAGGTATAATAGAACAATCCCAAATACTCATTTACCAGAAAATACCCAGAATGAAAATATGTTTAGCCCTTTCCCAAAGCTGCAGTTGAAAGGTTTACTGCAGGGTTTATTATCTTTCTTGGAGGGTTTAGAGCCATGTTGGTGAACCTATGGCATGCATGCCGGAAGTGGCACACAGAGCCATTTCTCTGGGCACGCGGAGCCATCGCCCCTTGCTCTTCCGGGTTCTGGTGCGCCGGCCAGCTGGTTTTCATGCGCACAGGCATGCCAGAAACCAGAGGAACAGCCGCCCATTGTGCATGCGCGCTCCAGGAAGATGATCTTCCTGTTTCCAGAGTGCGCATGCGCACCGGCCAACTGGTCTGGTTTCTGGCGCTCATGCGAGCGTGAAGACCAGCAACAGGCGCGTGTGCCAAAAGACGTGGAGAGGGGATCCCGGCGGTCGCTTCCTAAGGGAGCAGAGCAAGGTAAGCCGGGCTTCCCTCCTTCCCTGCCCGGGTGGGTTTCTTACGTGGCCCCAGGCGGTCCGGAGCACCAGTGGACGAGCAGCTGGTGAGGGCGGGGTGGTGGTGGGCTACCTGTGCAGATGACCCCCATGGCCTGGGCTCCTCCCCGCTGGGAGCCGCCGTTCCCCAGCCGGCGGCAGCACTCTCTGCCCCCCCACCTTGGCAGTGCCATGTGCCAGCCAGAGAAGCTCCGAATGTGCGGCCTTGCCTGTGCTCCTCCCCGCTGGGAACCACCGTTCCCCGGCTGGCGGCAGCCCTCTCTGTCCCCCCAACCTTGGCAACACCAGCTGGAGAAGCTCCGAACGCGTGGCCATGCCTGGGCTCCACCCCGCTGGGAACCACCATTCCACGGCCGGCGGCAGCTCTCTGTCCCCCCCACCTCGGCAGTGCCATGCACCAGCTGGAGAAGCTCCAAACGCGCGGCCTTGCCTGGGCTCCTCCCTGCTGGGATCCACCGTTCCCCGGCCGGTGGCAGCTCTCTCTGTCCCCCTCCACCTCGCCAGCCGGAGAAGCTCCGAACGTGCGGTCTTGCCTGGGCTCCTCCCCGCTGGGAACCACCGTTCCACAGCTGGCGGCAGCTCTCTCTGTCCCCCCCACCTCGGCAGTACCATGCGCCAGCCGGAGAAACTCCGAACGCACGGCCTTGCCTGGGCTCCTCCCCGCTGGGAACCACCGTTCCCCGGACGGCGGCAGCTCTCTCTGCCCTCCCACCTCGGCAGCTACCGGCCGGGGAAAAGTGGCTCCCAGTGGGGAGGAGCCCAGGCAAGGCCGCGCGTTTGGAGCTTCTCCGGCTAGCATTGCCGAGGTGTGGGGGGAGAGAGAGAGCTGCTGCCGGCCGGGGAAGGGTGGTTCCCAGCGGGGAGGAGCCCAGGGAAGGCCGCGCGTTCGGAGCTTCTCCAGCTGGCGCATGGCACTGCCAAGGTGGGAGGGCAGAGAGTAGCTGCTCCAGCTGTGGAACGGTGGTTTCCAGCGGGAGGAGCNCCGCCTTCCCTGCCCGGGCGGGCTTCTTGCGTGGCCCCAGGCGGTCCGGAGCACCAGTGGACGAGCAGCTGGTGAGGGCGGGGTGGTGGTGGGCTACCTGTGCAGATGACCCCCATGGCCTGGGCTCCTCCCCGCTGGGAGCCGCCGTTCCCCAGCCGGCGGCAGCACTCTCTGCCCCCCTGGCACTGCCAAGGTGGGGAGGACAGAGAGAGCTGCTCCAGCTGTGGAACGGTGGTTTCCAGCGGGAGGAGCCCAGGCAAGGCCGCGCGTTCGGAGCTTCTCTGGCTGGCGTTGCCGAGGTGGGGGGGGCAGGCTGGGCTCCTCCCCGCTGGGAGCCGCCGTTCCCCGGCCGGCAGCAGCACTCTCTGCCCCACCTCGAACCTTGGCAACACCAGCTGGAGAAGCTCCGAACGCGTGGCCATGCCTGGGCTCCACCCCGCTGGGAACCACCATGGAAGGGTGGTTCCCAGCGGGGAGGAGCCCAGGGAAGGCCGCGCGTTCGGAGCTTCTCCAGCTGGCGCATGGCACTGCCAAGGTGGGGAGGGCAGAGAGAGCTGCTCCAGCTGTGGAACGGTGGTTTCCAGCGGGAGGAGCCCAGGCAAGGCCGCGCGTTCGGAGCTTCTCTGGCTGGCGTTGCCGAGGTGGGGGGGACAGAGAGAGCTGCTGCTGGCTGGGGAACAGTGGTTCCCAGCGGGGAAGAGCTCAGGCAAGGCCGCGCATTTGGAGCTTCCCCAGCCAGTGAATGGCGCTTTCAAGGTGGTGGGGCTGAGAGAGCTGCCGCTGGCTGGGGAATGGCTGCTGCTTTGTCTCACCAGGGAACGGGCCGGTTCCTGGTTGTCCTCCGGTAAGAGGCGCACCAGCCCTCTTGGAAGGAGTGGGGGGCGTATGCGCAGGGGCGCACGCATGTGCAATGAGGGTTTGCATGTGCGCATGCGCAGTGCGGGGCGCATGCGGAGTGTGGGGGTCGTGCGCGCATGCACAAATGGGCCGCACATTGCATTATGGGTACCAGCATGCATGAGCGCAACAGCGCTCTCACGCTTGGACTTTTGGCACACAACGCCAAAAAGGTTCGCCATCATTGTTTTAGAGATTTGAAAATCATCCCCATATCAACACAAAATTGGAAAGAATTTGACACCGTGTCAGTAAAGGGAGGCACATAGCAAACAAAATTAGGGGACCACACTATTAAAATATACTCTACAGATTTCCTAAGTGTATTTTTCAATTATGACTTCACTTTAAATGCAAACCTTGGGCCAAGACAAGAAATATGCATTTCAGTGCCCTATGCAAAATATATGTACTGGAAGACCACTAATAGTATTTTTTTTTAATCATTCAGCAAGAGACATTGGTCCACTGAATCAACAGCCGATTTCTGAATAGTGAGGAGCCAGAAAGACAATTTACACAACAAATTTTCTACAACTAGAAAATTCATAGCTGGAATACAATTTCAGCAAGTCTCTTAAATCTTGAATAAAATGTGTTTGATTTCTTAATTCTTGTAAGCCAGTGTAAGTTATCTCTAGGCCTCTAGATATTGTTGCATTACACTAAGGATCCCTCTAGAATTACTGCAACGTCTTTGAAGCAGCTTCTTTCTTTCTCTCAAAGCAATGTTTACCTGGATCGTTTTCGGTCTTTGTCTCTTCGATGCCCATCTTTATCACGATCTCGATCTTTCTTATTGCGATCTCGTTCTTTGTCTCTTTCCCTCTCTTTATATCGCCGCTCTCTACAAACATATGATTTGCAAGAAGAGTGCTTGTTAACACATGTAGCTCCAGAAGTTTACGGTCATTTGCTTAAATTCTGGAGAGTTTATTTACCACTCAAACACATCAAATTCAGAAAGCAACCTTCTCTATGATCTTCTCATACCCACCAAACCAGCTTCTGCTGAAATACAGTTGTTGAATTTACACAGATGACAGAGAAAAGCAGAGCACAGAAATTGTCAACAAATCTGCAGTGATACATGTACACACGAGATGCCAATTTCTATGCCAATGTGATATAACTTAATTTGACAATGAACATAAAAATCAAACTCTTATTTGACAATCAAAGTACTAATCCCAACTACTTCATTTCCTGTTGTGTTAACATTCAAAATGGATCAAGTCAAATTATCCCAATTATCCCTAAAAAAGCTACCTCTCAATATGATGATGCACATTACCTCTCAGTTGATTTGGACCTAGATCGGGATCTTGATCGACTACCTCTCCTCCTGTCACGAGAGCGGTGTCGTTTTCTGTCTTTAGCAACAGGGGAGGGTTTTCTATCACGCTCCCGGTCACGTTCTGCTGACCGTGAGCGTCTCCGCTCTTCTTTGATAGGGGAAGAATCTCGCTCTCTCTTTTCAATGGTTTCCCCAGCCATCTAGATTAGGAGGATTATATTAATATGTGGAAGAAAAGGAAAACAGTGAGAAGAGAGAATGCAATAGTCCATTCTTGCATGTAATTGTATCACATCTTCATGCCTGTAATCCTAAAGAAGAATCCATGATATCTTCTTTATAAGATGTAGGCATGACAGGGAACATAGAAAGCTACAGGTAGTCCTTGACTTACAACAGTTCATTTAGTGACTGTTCAAGTTACAACGGCACTGAAAAAAATGACCATTTTTCAAACGATCGTTGCAGCATCCCGATGGTCACATGATCAAAATTCAGACACTTGGCAATTGACTCATATTTATAACGGTTGCAGTGTTCCAGGTCATGCAATCACCTTTTACGACCTTCTGACAAGCAAAGTCAATGGGGAAGCCAGATTTACTTAACAACCATGTTACTAACTTAACAACTGCAGTGGTTTAACAACTGTGACAAGAAAGATTGTAAAATGGGGCAAAACTCACTTAAAAACTGTCTCACTCACTTAGTAATTTTGGGTTCAATTGTGGTTGTAAGTTGAGGATTACCTGTAGTTAATATCAAGCACACCCATCTGACTGAAAGCAACTTTCCAATATTTCAAATAACTGTCTTTCCCAGTTGTACTTTGAGATTCCAGGGACAGAAGTTAGGACAAAGATGCACAACATGTGAAACCCAAGATGTTGCTCAATATCTCTTAATATCTCTCACAATAGGACAAACTGGCTGAGAAGTTACATTTCAGCAACATCTAGACGGCTGCATGCTGTATACGCCCATGGTATGGATATTTTGCAAATGTTCTTTTCAATATGGCTATCTTGTCTTTTAAGATGTTCATAGACTTGTCACGTATCTCAATTTTAGACCTACTGACCTGAGCTTGAAAAAACAGAAATATTTTTCTGCTAAAAATAAATAAATCACTATGACATTATTTTAAATTAATTATCCTCTACAGTTTCAGATCCATATATACACTGATAATGGTACTTTCTGTTACAAATACTGTATTTTTCTTTGTGAATGTGGGGAATGATGTGAGCATAAAGTCTACACATATAGGTTCTTGAGTACATTTCAGTATTTCATATAATGAGAAACCATGATTGTCAATCAGTTAATTCCAGTATTATGCACATTCTGTATCCACAGTGCAAAACATGAAAAATCTAGTTCTCAATCCACATACATACATATTCCAGGAAAATTACACTAACGTTTCCTGAAAGAATATGATAATACATCATGGATGCCCGTGAATTTTTTGGGAGGAAAGCCAAGCAAAAAGAGCAAAATTGAAAAATAAAAAGTAAGTTCTCAAAGGAATTATGTGCAAGAAAAAATAGGCAGTGTACAAAACAATAAAAAACAGTAATTGCAGTTATTTATTGGTCTCTGTGGTAAATTGAAACATATTTTCCTCGTAAAACCAATTAGGTCACTAAGGGTTCATTTTTCTCTTATAAATTGGATAGAGATCAGAAATCTTAAATCTCAGCATCATTTTAGGATTTTCCCACTATCTCACTCTAAAAAACAAGAAACAGAAAATATTGGAGGAGAGGAGATAAATTTTAGTCCAACGATAAACTTTTTCTGCTCCTGGAAATCTGTCCTCCCGATTCCAGAAGCAAGAAGAAGCTGTCAGTAGATATATATAAAATATTTACAGAGTGAGGTAAATGCTACAAAATACATCCATCCAATAGGCTAAATTCGGTTAGCATTAACCTGTTTAGTTTTGTATGAGTGGATGGATTAGCCTGTTTTATAAGTCGAACCCATTTTGTTAGCTTATAGTTCCATGTACTCTGCGCATATAGAAACATTCAATAAAATTCAATAAGCAGCTTATTAAGCTGAAAACGTGAAAGGAACCAATGAAAATGCAAAATATATTTTGCGCTTCCTCCTCTTGTAGAAAGATTGAAAACAAAAAGAGGGAGACTAATCGGCATTCACTTCCCTAGGACTGCTAGTGGCCATCGATAACTAACTAATCCTCTCCCACACCGCCAATTCTTTCTTTTCCCGATCTTAAAAACCCTCCTCTTGCTTGTAGCCTCTAACAGCAAAAGATTCCTGGAAAAAAAAAAGAAATCTAATTCACCTGTAACGTTTCTCGACGTCGGTAAATACTCACAGCGTTTCTATAGCCCCGCCATTTTAGCCAACCTCATTCCGGTCCCCATAGCCCCTTGCCAGGCAGCATGATGGGAAAGCGAGTCCATCCAGCCTAATGATCTACCTTCAGGCACTGGGTTGAAACTACAACTCCTAAGAGGCCTCACGAGAAAGGTTAAAGGTTCCAGCATGCACCACACCAAATCAAGCTTTTGAGGTTTGGAGAACTACAGTTCCCAGAAGGCCTTTGTATGAGAACGGAGGAAGAGGCGTGCCCGTAGGGCGATACGTTGTTCTGCGCAGACGCCTGAGCTTTTGCTCTCACGTTTTTTTGGCTTCATGCAAGTGGCGGCTTTTCCGCACGGGAACAGATGAGGGTGATGAGACTTGACTGGCCGGATGTAGGGCAGTATAAATTTGGGCGACCGCAATGCGTTCCAGGAGTTTTTTTTTTCCTAGTGAATCTCCAGATTTTTGCAGACCAGTTTTGGTAATCCTAGCTGAACAGGTCACCAAAAAGGAAACAGCTCAACTAGCATGGATATGTCCATTTACGTTACATTTGTACATTTTCTGTCCCTTGGGGAACAATAGTAACGGCTGAGAACGCCACTAAACACATAAAATGAAAAATCGTTTAAGCCATGTAGAAGTTTGATCCCTATCCACTTTGTTTACCAATCAATTCAGTTTTTCTTTGGCTAACAAAGTAGCATCTAGTTATCTCACAGCGTTGATGTTTCAACTTCCTCTTTTGAGTCTAACTCATGCTATCTTCCTGCCATTCCTTATATTGGTTGTATACATAGAAATGGAAACACTAGGTCTTTATCTCACTGTATTTCCTGTTCTGAACCCCTTTGTTTATCCAAACTCATTTCTTAAAAGAAACCCCTCCATTTCAAAGGTTCTTCAAATGAAAAATCTGGTTTAGGCACACCCATTAGTTTTACAGTAATATATTCAAAATTGTGGTGTGATGACCTGCACAAAAGCCAATAAAGCAAAGATAACCATGTAGTTTCTACATATTATCAATCTTATATTTTCTATTTGTTCATGTGCCCTTTTGCCTTTTCTAAAAGGTGTCTGTTCATTTCAAATTTCCCTTTCTATTTTTCTTTGAAACTCTTAAGGAAACTTTGAGGAATTACTGCAATGGTTTGATGAGCAATTTCTTACTTGTTTGGTTTCTTGGATATTTCTATCTAGTGGTTTATTTGGTAGCTATAAGCTACCTGTTATAACTAGTGGAAACTTCTGCTGAACATGTTCTTTCTCTGCAAATGAACTTTTGTTGTAAATACTATGTGAACTCTTTCTCCTTCTCATTTATGCAAAACCTCTGGATATCTAACAGTATATTTGCTCTAAAATAACAGGAACAATTTCTGCATTTTATTCTCTATGCCATTTCTCTTCTTCTACAATCCTTGTGTATTTGTTCTTACCAAATGTGTTCTACACCTAGTGGCAGGGTGGAAAATAAATTTATTAGATTAACAGAAGTATCTTCACATAATATTGAATTTGATCCTTTCTTTTCTGAGAGAAAATTTCTTAACAGCTTCCTTGACATTGGCATTTCCTGATATTTGTCTTCATGGTTCCTAATGCAATGTATGAATTCCAGTTTGTTCTATTCCTCTTATTTTATTAATTAACTATTAATTAATTAAAATTATTAATAAATTATTATCTTGTGAAAAAGACTGATTTTCTTGATTTACTTTCACAATTCTTTTTTGACTAAAGCCACCAATTTGAATGAAGGTTTCTTCTTTTGAAAATTAAATGCAATGCTAAATTACCTTCTTTTGAAAATTAAAGGGAAGTGCTAGACTTTTCAGAAAGTTTGCCAGATTGTATCAAAATAATTCTGATTGTCAGTGTGTGAGTGGCCAGAAACTCTGAAAAGTTTAGTCCCTGCACTTAGGAGCTACAGCTACACACAATATACCATAAATGCATATATAGATAGTCCTTGACTTATTCATTTAATGATGATCCAAAGTTTCAATGGCCTTGGAAAAAATGATTTATGACCTGTCCTTGCACGTATGACTATTACACCACACTTGAGGTCACATAATCACAATTTGGGTGCTTGGTAACTGGCTTGCATTTACAACCATTTTCAGCATCCCATGGTCATGTGATCATGATTTGCAACTTTCTCAGCTGGCTTCTGACAAGTTGCATCAATTGGGGAAGCTGGATTCACTTAATGTCCACATGATTTGCTTAATAGCCACATGATTTGCTTAATGTCCATGGTAAAAATGATTGTAAAATCAGGTCCAGTCATGTTGACTTCACTGATTCACTGAACTGCATTGCTTAGCAACCAAAATCCCAATCCCAATTGTAGTTGTAAATTGAGGATTACCTGTAGTCATCTAATGCTATACAATTACATCTGCCTAACAGCAATCTCCCAAAATCTCATCAAGGGAAGATCTTTTTCAGTCCCATTGATTACTGTTTGAAACATGAAGGCTACATCTTCTGCACATTAACTAGTGCTTTGCCCCTAAATATTGTTTGGGTTTGTGGAAAGACAACTTTTATCTTTTAAGAAATTACAACTGGTATTGAACTACTCTGCATCTCTGCTTGATCTAAGAAACATGAGTTGCACACTGCAAGCCATAATGTGCTTTGCCTCTTGCCACATGTTTTGCATCCTTGTGGTATCCCTGATCATGGGCAGCAGGCCAGTGGTGGGATTCAAATTTTTTTTACTACCGGTTCTGTCGGCGTGGCTTGGTGGGCGTGGCAGGCGAAGGATACTGCAAAATCCCCATTTCCTCCCTACTCCAGGGGAAGGATATTGCAAAATCCCCATTTCCTCCCAATCAGCTGGGACTCGGGAGGCAGAGAATAGATGGGGGCGGGGCCAGTCAGAGGTGGTATTTACCGGTTCTCCTAACTACTCACAATTTCCACTACCGGTTCTCCAAACTACTCAAAATTTCCGCTACTAGTTCTCCAGAACTGGTCAGAACCTGCTGAAACCCACCTCTGCAGCAGGCTATTCCCTTACAAGTGCAGGGTTGCAATACTGCACAGGTGTTTTGCAGAATTACCTAGTGACTCAATTTTCATGGGAGAAAGTGAAGAAGTGAATTTTATTTAATAAAAAATAAGTAATGAAAATCAAGTATTATCCTCCATCCCTTTGTTTAAATCCATGGCCCTTTTAAAGGATGTCAAGGATGGCTTTCACTGCCTTCCCCAGTGAGTGCTGGAGGAAGTAAAATCCTTATTTTGTTCTCCATAACTCCAGTCAAAATGCAAAGCATCAAGCTCATACATTTACATTGCCACATTCAGTTTATTACTTGTACCAGCCACAAAATTGTTTGAGATGCCTGTTGTTTTTCTGTGTGCAAAATGGAGAAAAAGAAGATTTCATCAGAGGATAACAGTACTAGTTTTAAAAAGAAGAGGCTTGTTATTACATTAAAGCAAAAATTTGATGTAATTGAATGACATGAATGTGATCCTAGCAATGCTACAATAGGACTCAACGTTGAAATAGCTGAATCTACAGTGGAATTTGTTTTTATTTTGCTTTCTAAAACTACTCTGTGATTTTGTTAACCATACATTAAATTAAAAGTATATATTTTTTATCCTTTATGGTAATATACCTATAAAATTATTTTTTTAAAAATCAATATTACTATTGCCGAGGTGGCGCAGTGGTTAGAGTGCAGTACTGCAGGCTACTTCAGCTGACTGCTAGCTGCAGTTCAGCAGTTCAAATCTCACCGGCTCAAGGTTGACTCAGCCTTCCATCCTTCCGAGGTGGGTAAAATGAGGACCCAGATTGTTGGGGGCAATATGCTGACTCTGTAAACCGCTTAGAGAGGGCTGTAAAGCACTATAAAGCGGTATATAAGTCTAAGTGCTATTGCTATTACGCTGTAATCAAATACCATATTTTCCATAAAAATATCACTTCAGATATTTCACAAACTGAAATAATGCGACCATTTTGTGGGATTCATTAACTGCACTAATTGAGACCTACCTACAGTATATTATAAAGGTTGAATGGAACACTGAATGCAATAGCTTTTGGATTGATTGACAGTCTGAGAGCCATCTGGTATTTTGTGACTGACAGAAGTTATCAGCTTTTTATATGCCTTCTTTACTTAGCTACATTATTTGCTTTTGTTTTCAGTTCCAACAAAACATGCCAGAACATCCATTGTCTGGAAATTAGGATCTCTCCACTTTTGCTGGCCACCTGGGCTGGAACAAGAAACTTTGCTACCTGAAGCAAAGGTCAAGGAAATGGTCTTTTTCTAACTCATGTTGAATAGCTGGTATCAAGACAGCATCCTCCATTATGTCTTATAGGAGCAAACTAACTTAGGGGATGAAAAGCAGGTCATACAAATCAGATGTGTCACTTTCTTGCTGCTCCCTATGTTCAAATATCCATCTGGTCTAATAATGAATCTAGCACAGTTCATAACATGGGACTGTCTGCCCCATTTAATTCAGGGTAGTTACACCCATGGAAACTGCTATGATCAGTCTTCTTTCCCACAATCCACTCATGTACACCCATTTTGTAAATTTCCATATGAAAGTTTCATAGGCCGGATGTGATTGCAGGCACCTATTTGCTCAGGGGATAAAGTCCAGAATGCTTTGTTACTGCCTAACTACGGTATAGTATAGGACAAGCCAGCAAAAGTGTAGATGATTAGGACTTTTGGATCTGAGGCAAGATGAGGCGTTGACATTTTTGTCATCTTTGACTCCCTCTTAGAGGTAAGAATATGTTCCACCTTCCTACCCAAGAGAATACTTATAATTTTGTCATTGATAGAATTTTAGATTTTTTTTCCCTTTCCAATGGAAATAAGATAGATGAGGGTGAAGGTTCGTTATCCAAGCTTGTGGGTTGGTTTCCGAATGTTTCGTTATCAGGCTAGGTAATATCTTCAGTAGAGTTTAGGGGATGTCACTGTCAAATGTTCTTCTGTTGGATTCACTGATTCACTGAACTGCATTGCTTAGCAACCAAAATTCCAATCCCAATTGGGGTTGTAAACCACAACCTAAACTCCACTGAAGATATTATCTAGTCTGGTAAGTAAACGTTCGGAAACCATCCACAAGCTTAGAGAACAAACCTTCAACCTCATCCTACACCCAAGCTACAGATATTCACCACTATTGGAAATAGAATTGTATCAGCTTCCTGGAAAATGTCTCAAAGCTTTCACAAAATGAGGATGTATATTAAATACAGTATATCCTGATGTCAAATAAAATATATTTTTATTTACCAAGCACAACTCTGCAACAGCAAGAAGATAATTAAAATGTAATTCGGATGTGGTGCTGTGTGTCCCAACAGCAGATTAACTGTGCTCTAGAAAGAAAGAAAAATTATTCAGCTAGTAAGTAGGATGGAAGGCCAGGAGAATTAACAGGTTTAAACCCCAGCTTCCAAAAAAATGTAATAAAAGTGACCACATTTTATTACTGTCTACAAGAAGGCTAAAGCAAACCCACCATTTTATTAGGCAAGGTGAAATTCAGATTCTGCTAGACATCCTGTCTACTTTCGCTGGACCTAGTTACAATATGGCACAACCATACAGTAACACAAAGGTCACAAAATACAGGTGAGATAAAATAGCTGCCTTCAAAGGCTAGTCCAACATTATCTTCAAGTCGGTGGGCTAACTTGAGGGAAGATGACTGTTGGTGATTTTGGACTTGTAGGAGTATCATTAAACTCATTAAGGGTTCTGCGATCTAATGGCTCTTCTAGATGTGCTAGGACTGCAGAATTACCTTTGGTCTTACTAGTTTAAAATTCTGGTTATAGTCTTAACATCTCCAAGGCAACTCAACTGGTTGGAAAAACAGGTTCTCGGGTTTAGAGTACTTCAATGAATCGTTGTTCTTTTATATTACATTTTGCAAACAAAAGTCAATGTAATAAGAAAAGCAGAATTCAAGGCTTGGTCTTTCAGTTGCATAGCTTTTAGCAATATTGAATAGATTTTATTTATCAAGCAGACTCTTTAGCTGGACCAGCCTTCCCCAGCTTGGGCACCCTTTAGTTGAATGGATTTTGAGTTCTACTGTTTCCAGCCAACCCAGATTGCTGAGAATTCTGGGATCTGAGGTTCAGACATCTAGAAGGTAGTAGATGGAGGAAGACTATAGCAATAGCAATAGCACTTAGACTTATATACCGCTTCATAGTGCTTTACAGCCCTCTCTAAGCGGTTCACAGAGTCAGCATATTGCCCCCAACAATCTGGGTCCTCATTTTACCCACCTCGGAAGGATGGAAGGCTGAGTCAACCTTGAGCCGGTGAGATTTGAACCGCCGAACTGCAGCTAGCAGTCAGCTGAAGTAGCCTGCAGTGCTGCACTCTAACCACTGCGCCACCTCGGCTCTCTAATGTATACAAAGATCACTAGAAAACATGCACCTTTTAGTATTATTGTTGCCTGGAACTGCCATATCCTAAGCCTACAAGTGATGCTCAAAAGGTAACCTTTTTTTATAGAGCGCCCAGCATACGGAGATCTGAGGTTCTCATGTGTAACTGCAGCTTAACTTGTCTGCCTGTACCAGCTTATATTAGCTAGGAAAGGCATCTTATAATGGAGAATGCTCTTGCCACCAACATTCAACTATATTTTTGACCTCTTCTGGACTTGTCCTGGTCTGAGAGCTAAGCAGGATTAGAATTCCAGAATTACAGGTTGGCTCAGTGCCTTTCAATCTTGGCAATTTTAAGGTCTGTAGACCTCCACTCCTCAAATCCCCCACAAGCTTGCTGGCTCGAAATTTCTGGGGACTGAATTCCACACTTCATAAAGTTGTCATGGTTGAGAAACACTGGGCTACAGTAATAAAAAAAATTAAGAAGTATCCTGGAAGGCATTGGCAATCCTCTACCATGTAATTGTCAAGGGAACTGCATGGCCATGTCATAAATTGACCCTGATCCAGCAAGTTTACATAAGCTTTATATATGCATTCAAGTTAGGAGCCGCCTTCAGTCTAGCAATAAAATCTTCTGCCAAGCTTGACCTCTTTCTTCTGCTCAATAATAGCAAAGCACTTGTCATACTGTCAGGTGCACTTTCTATTTGAGCAATGCATCACTGAAATTGGACCGATTTGGCCAACAGGCTTTGCACCTACTGCAATGAAGAAATGTGTAACATCTTTGTGAAAAGGACCTCATCAAATGTAAAGTTAAATAAACCAACACCACTACTCTTGTGCGACGCATTCATATGTACCCTTTTCAGTCTGCGGCTATGTTGCAAAACATTTCTAATGGGTAATGAAGCTTAACCATTGGCAGATGAGCATCAGGCATCAACAACTGCTTGGAACAAAAGTATTTATAAGAATCCATTAGGGAGAGTAAAAAAAAAAGACCTGGTCCCACATCCAAATAAGCAACCATTTATAGATCATTTTGCCAAGGAAGACTACAGGTAGTCCTCAACTTACAACAGTTCATTTAGTGACCGTTCAAAGTTCAACAGCACTGGAAAAAAGTGACTGAGGGCCATTTTTCACATTTAACAATCATTGCAGCATCCCCATGATCATGTGATCAAAACTCAGACCCTTGGCAATTGACTCATATTTATGATGGCTGCAGTGACCTGAAGACATGTGATAACCTTTTGCAACCTCCTGCCAAGCCAAGTCAATGGGAAGGCCAGTGAATGGGTAGTTCACTTAACTACCGGGTTACTAATTTAACAATTGCAGTGATTCACTTAACAACTGTGGCAAGATCATAAAACGGGACAAAACTCACTTAACATAAATGTTGGGTTCAATTGTGGTCTTAAGTTGAGGACTACCTGTACTTGTCATACAAGAGAATAAGCCCTCTTCCACTGTATAGTGGCCTCTTCCATGATAAACATTCACTAACACAGGATTATCTTGGGGAAATGCAGGGGGGGGAGGAGTGCTAGATATGCTTTGAACTCAACAAAATAAAATCTAAATAAATATACAATTAGTAGATAGGCTGCTATGATAGAAGCAGCAATGTGTTTTTTCCAGAACCAAAGGATTTCTCCTACTCAGGTGGTTGTATCAATCCGGCATTTTAAAGTCTTCAAATTACATGGCGCCCTTAGCATTCACAGGATAATTGCAACCAGCAACATAGTTCAGATGCTACTGAATAGAGGCTGTTTGTCCATTAAAACCAGGCCACAATTAGCCCACAAAAGTTATTGGGGCAATTTACGATCACCATACAGAAAGAAGATGTGGTTTAAATTAAAGATCTCTATTTAAAGTCAGGGGCCTCCAGCATAGCAGTGTTTGCAGAATAGATCTCCAAATTAAAAATACAGCAAAATCCTGGCCTGGGAATACAAATCTGAAATGAAATGTTTGTTTCAGGAACCAAAACAAAGCAGCCTCCCAAAAGCTATTGATTGCAACTGCCAGCATCCTTCCCTGTTGGCCAAAGAGACTAGGATTGGTGGGAGTTGGAATTTAAAAGCTGTATGTATTGCCTATCCCAGATCCAGCTGATTTCCTTTACTTTGACTGACTAAAGCCACGTCAGGTAGCTCCCAGAGTTCCTTGCTAGAGTCATTTGGAAGATTACTTTAAGACTTTGGCCCACAGCTAGAACAATAGGAACCAACCCCAAAGGCAGGGGGGCAGGGTATGAGGAAAAGGAATCAAATTCGAAGTTTTGTAAAATAGTTTCTCCTTGTTCCTTCTATCACTGGGACAGCGGAAGAGAGGTGATGGCGAAGAAGAAAGCCCTTTGAATAAGACGGTTAATCTGTATTATATTTTCATTAATAAATAAGTTCTCTTTTAATAACACTGAACATTTCACAGATCTTCCCCCCCTCCCCCAATATTTCCTTTCTTTCCACACATATACACAAGATCAATAGGTCATTCTCTCCTCCCACCCCCCAGCTTTATCTCCACGAGGAAAGATGTCTGGGCACCTGTATCCTAGATACAGAGGGGTACATGTGTCGGCACAGAGGGCGAAAGGAGAGATGCTTGCACTCAGTCCGCATCCAACAGGCAATTGACAAGCAGCAGATGGATGTGATGACCTAGGGCCAAAGGAAGATATTAACTCTGCAGTGGCAATAGCGGGATAGTGGTGGTGGGTTTTTTTCCAGTTCCTTCAAATATGCGCAATAGTCACCAGAGCTGCTACCGTCCAAGATGTTGCTGTGCCAAGCCCCTGTGCAGAGCAGGCAAGTCGTGCACCAATCTTCATTCGAGCCGTCCAGCCATGCTTCGCCGTTTCCCCCTCCTCCCTGGATAGCAGGAAGAGAGGGAAACTGGATCCTTCTGAACACTCCAGCTCTGGCTCGGAGGAGCCAAGCCATTCCCTGAATCCCACCCTGGAGGGGCCACCCAGAGGCCCAGAGTCCACAGCGGTTCCATCACCACCCTCTGCAGCCAGCCCTTCACATGACAGAACAACTTTTTGCTTTCTCCTTCTTAAAAGTGGAAGAAATGAGCTCCGATCGGCTGGGAAGGCGGAGAAGTCTCTTGGGAAAACTTCGGGCGGGGCTCTTGGGGGGCCCTGGGAGGCCAGGCTTGGTGAGACAGAGGGACGCCACTGTCCGGAAGATGCTGTGGACGCTCTTCTCTGATGTGAAGGCGGAGCATTCCAGGTAACTTTCTGCTCCCAGCTGCTTGGCTACAGAACAACCCTGGAAAGGAAAGGAGGCATTAGGACTCCCCTTAGGGCTTTTGCCGGACAAATACCAGACTCATGGTAGGGTCTTCAGGGGCCGTAGAGGAATAAGGGGTCCCCATGAGGACTGGACTATTATCCTCATCCTTCAGGAGCTGACCAAGTAAAGTGACCTTTCGCTTTCTATGAAAGGGCACTTTTCTCACTCGAAAGTTCCTTTCACAAAGAAGTGAACAGTAGCCACCAACACTGATGCAATACAGCTTAGAAATCAGTAATCCAGTGTCCTCCAGAATTTTAGACTACAGTTCTCATAATAGCAATAGCACTTATATACCGCTTCACAGAGCTTTACAGCCCTCTCTAAGCCAGTGGTCACCAACCGGTGGTCCGCGGACCACTGGGGGTCCACGAGAAAATTTTGGTGGTCCGCAGAGAAATCTTTGCATTTCTCTCAAAGAGCCCGGCCGAAGTTCCCGTACCGCTCGCGCTTCAGCGCTGACTCCCAGAGACAGGCTGGGGTCCTTCAGGCAGTTAGCTTGGCCGCCTGTTAGCGGAGAGAAGCAGCCGGAGTCAACCTTAGCTTTGCTGTCCATTGCGGATGCTAGATCGGCCCCCTGCAAACTCTCGTCTCTCAAGGAGGGCTCGCTGCAGCGGTGCGGGAAACTTCGGCCGGGCTCCTCAAGAGACAAGAGTTTGCAGGGGGCCAATCTAGTGTCCACAATGGACAGCAAAGCTAGAGTTGACTCCGGCTGCTTCTCTCTGCTGTAGTGCTTCCTGGATGTGGTTTACCACTCCGAGCCCCAAGCGGCAGGAGATGAGGAGCAGCTCCTCCACCCAGGTGCAGGAAAGGGAGGGGAGGGAAGGGGGGAAGGGAAGGGAGGGGAGGAGAGGGAAGGAAAGGAGGGAAGGAAAGGAAAGAAGGAAAGGAAAGGGGGGAAGGGAGGGGAGGGGAGGGAAGGGAAGGAAAGGGGAAGGGAGGAGAGGAGAGGGGAGGAAAGGAAAGGAAAGGAAAGAAGGAAAGGAAAAGGGGGAGGGGAGGGACTACAGCTACAGCTCTGGAATATGGGACTGATTTTCCCACCATCAGCAAGCCACCGTCAGTCTGCCCATCTTCGATTACACAAAAGAGGTTTCCAGGCTGTGTGCCTGGACCAGGCACTTTCTCTCGCGCCTCCCACCCGGAGGCCTCGCAGAAGCAGACCGGTAGGCCTGAAAGGCGGCTGAGCCTCCCCCCCCCAGTGGTCCGCGGGATTTAAAATTATGAATTTGGTGGTCCCTGAAGTCCAAAAGGTTGGAGACCCCTGCTCTAAGTGATTTACAGCAGTGCCCCCTCCCCCAACCATTTGGGCATCAGGGACCAGTCTCATGGAGAGAGGTTTTTCCCCGGACCGGAGGGGGAGTAGTTTCGCATGCTGCCTGCATCCCAGATGGGGTGTCGCTTGTTTGCGCAGCCCGGTTTCTGGCATGCCATGGCCCAGTGCCACTCCACAGACCAGAGGTTGGAAACCCCTGGTTTACAGAGTCAGCATATTGCCCCCAACAATCTGGGTGCTCATTTTACCGACCTCGGAAGGATGGAAGGCTGAGTCAACCTTGAGCCAGCCAATGAACAGATTTAGCCTGCAATACTGCATTCTAACTACCACGGCTCTTAATTTTCAGTTTTCCTTGATTAATCTTAGTAGAACTACTGGTCCAAACCATTTAGAGTATACCAGGTTTCTGCCTCTGGCCCAGAATCATCATCGCTGGATTAACTTTATGGATTTAGATTTATCTGACCACCCATCTCAAGTACATGACTTTGATAACAAACAGGGTGTTTTTGCAGGAATTGGCTGTGATCCAACAGAGGTTTTATATTCTTATAAAAATAATGCTTCGTTGCAGGCATTTCCAACAACACAGCAATTCTTGAAGGTGAAAGATGACAAGCTCATTAGCATATGCAAGTCTTAAGTCTAGCATTCCCAATACTATTTTAGTCATCTTGGAAAGAAAAAGAAAAAAAAGGTAAACTAGAACAAGTTTGAAAATGAGGATTGAAAGAAAGAATTGCAATAGATATCCAGTCCAGTACCAACATCCTGTATTGCCTCACCTGTTCATAAGAGACTGGGGCTTGCTTTTGGTGAGACAACTCCATCAGGGTGCTGAAGTCAGTACGCAGGTCTGTCTTGCATCCTATCAGCAGCACACGGGTATTGTGACAATAGTCCAAGATTTCAGTCTTCCACTGGAAAGAAAAAGCAGAGTGAAAGAAACGTTAAAATCATTTAATACAAGTCTGAAAAGCACATCTTGGTAGAGAAACTGCCCTGCTCTGCCACTGCAATGTCCTGCTATCTAGGCCCAGTTTTTTAAAAAATACATCACAAAGCAAAGTAATTAAACAATTGGTGCCACCATTTCCTTTTTTGCCACAACGACTGCAGGGTTTTAAAAAATATCAAATGTCCCGATGTGAAATATTAAGGTCCTTTCAAAGGTACACAGAAGAAATCACTATAGCTTCCTTGATCTCAACAGTTCTAATTCTGAGCTGAGTTACACTGAATACAAACCCATTCTTCTAAAATTAGGGAAATTGATTACTTTATTTAAAGAGGAAAATATGCTATTTGGATATCACTTCTGGAATTTGTGCTTGTGAAGAAAAAAAATGAAACTTTGATCTTGGTTTTGTTGATTAGAAAGATTTGGTGTTATAGAAATGGAGAGTTATACATTAATGTGTAAAAGCAAAAAGTTGACGTTGGAGTGTGTTTATCTTGTATTGTGTTGGAAGAGTTGGAAGTCAATGCCCCCTTTTCTTTCTTTTTCCCCCTTGTATCTCACATCCCCTTTTCCCCATTCCCTCCCTTAATTTCCTATTTTCTTTTTCTTTTTTGTATTTTATATAATAAAATAAAAATGATAAAGATAAAATTAGAGAAAGAAACTTATGGGTTCACATTTCTCACAAATGCAGTATATGGTTGAAAGTACCTAGTAGGAAACCTTCAGAGTCTGAAACTCAGTTGTGATCTTGATTACGGTGGTGCACATTAAAAAAAAAAGGGGGTAGAATTTCCTTCTCACAAAATACAACAAGCAGTTCTTCCTACAATCCTTTTAAAGGCCTATATAAAAGTTCCAGAATATTCAAAACGCTTGCTACAACAATGAAATTTATTTTGTGGCAAAAAAGCAAAATGATGCCATACAGAGTAATTATATGAACTGTATTTAAAACTACTGTATGTAAATTACGTTTAAAGTAGGGTTTTAAAACTGCAGCTATTTCTTTGTTCTGGTCCGCCCTACTTTTGGCTTCTCTCTCCTCAGCGCCTCAAAGTCACTAATATTTCCTTATAAGAAGAGTCCTTTTTCCCCCCCTTTAAAGAGTAACATCCTCAAAGCTTTAGATCAAGTCAAGTCCCAGTAGGCAGGACAATGGGATCCTTTGGGCAGGTCACACCTTCCTTACCTTCTTCATTGCACTATCCATGGTCTCAGGACGACTGACATCAAAACAGAGCAGGACAGCATCTGAGTCACTGTAGCATAGGGGGCGCACGTTGTCATAATATGGGGATCCTACGAGAAGCAGTGAGAAAAGCCATGAAGCGACTCAACGCATCCTCTCTTCCCCTTTGCCAATATCGTTGAGGGGGAAAAAAAGTTGCTTGCTCTAATGCCAGATGATAAAACTACCCACTGCTAGGATTAGATGCACTTCCAGGTTTTGTGCTTTTAACACCTCCCCACCTCCAAAAGGAATAACAAGAAAAAGTAACAGGAATCAGGAATCTGCAGGGCTTTGGTTACTCACTCCCATCCTCAATATCCTCAGGAAATAGTTCAACCGTGGTTTTACATAACAAAGGCCATTTCCTCTTTCACACCTGACATGTAAGCAATACTGAATGTGAAAAAGGGGTACAGGCTTTTCCATTTACAGAGATTTAGGAGGGTATGCAGCTTAGAGGGAAGAATGGAGTTGCCTAGTAACATTTCTCATTAAACATGGAGAAAAATGAGTTGTGCGTGTTCCAGTCATGCCATACATGCAGGAACAGAGAATGGACTATGGCAATGTACTGTTGGTTGGCTGCAAAGTGAGGGAGAGATGAATAATATACACAGGCTATTCTCCCCCCCCCCCCCCCCACCCCCCGCCCCCCCCAAAAACACCATCC